>LPNX010961273.1:228899-257659 GCA_001517045.1 Pseudotsuga menziesii | reverse complement strand
TATATATTAAAAATGTTTTGGCACCTCTCCTTCATGAATTTGATCATCCTTCAGTGTCATGTATTTCTCTGCCACAACACATGGCTCCAACCTATCTTCTAGTCTTTTGAATCCTTTGTATATTATCCCATCGACACCAGCCAAGCCCTTTGTTGTCCAATTTTTATTTTGATGAAAAAAAAAGTTTATTGACATCACCAAATATATCCTCAGATTATTCTAACGTTGAGGATGAAGTCGCAGGCTCTTACCATTATTCGTTGTTATATGAACTCGTTCTAGAAGAGTCAGTTTTACCAAAGAATACTTTTCATTTTTGTCAATTCTGGTCTTAGGTGCATCAGCTGGTCCCAATGGAAGATAGTTTAGCAACATTCTTGTGGATCCTAGTTCTTCAACTTTTAGTGGTGGTGTTGTTGCTTTCTTGTAGCTACCAGACTATTTCCCCTTTGACGTGCTAGGTGGGTATGGTCCTAACCACACTTTAGCGATAAATGGTATATGTTCAACTTCCTCTGTAACCATAGTTGTTGGTGGAACAAATGTGGTAGTGTCTTCCATGATGGGCATAAGTGAAGGTGTCTTGACACCTGATTATGCAACGATTCTTGTACTGGAGATAGAGATGAGCATAATCTGTAAAAAATTTCCTCAGTTCTTATAGTTGCAGACACAATAACTCATCTTACTTAGTTGGATGCAAATAGAATGAACAAAACTTTGACATGAAGATGATATACATTCACCCATTCAATTAGTCTTTCCTTCACATGAGTGGGAAATAATTGAAAAGGTAGTAGCGATTTCTGTCACATGGGGTAATTGTTTGAATAATTACATGGGAACCTCCATTCAATCATCACTTCTTCTGTCACTTCATTGGGAGTTATTGTGCAGTAATGATGAAAAGGACCAAAAAGTACACCATTGAAATCTCCCGCATCCTTAATTTAATTATGGCGAGTTGTCTTTTTGTGACCAAATTTTGTCATGCGACAGGAATTTTGTTCCTGTGACTGGGATTCAATGATTGAAAAATTTCTTTCCTTTGAAACAGATGGATTCTTTGTGACCCTTTTCATATTTTACAGGTAGATAATCAGTTGACAGTTTTTATTTACCTGCAATCATAGGAATTGTGCGACCAAACAGCCATATTTGTTACATAATTAATAGTTATAATTTTGTGTCATTTTTTTTAGTTGACCAAGTCGCGGATATCTTGGTAAGGATCTAAATTAATTACATTCACCAATCCTTTGAAAGGTGTTCCATCAAATTCTTGCATTTGCATTAAGCCTCGTTTAGTGATTTGAATGACAATGTACGCCCCAAACAATGTGTTTTTATCTTTCCAGGGTGCCTAAAAACCTTACTGTCATACATAAGGACAATTCTTCTGACCTGAAAAATGCTTATTCTTGATGTGAAGGTCATGCCATAATTTCTGTCATTTGTTCTTAACATTTTGGTGATAACCTACAAAAAAATGATCTTCCTCCAACTGTACAAGTTGCGTCAATGTTTCTTCAACAACACCAACATAAGTCATTCCAGTAATTGCAACAATCCTGAGACTGGGTACACTGTATTCCATCGGCATAACAAGCTATTTCCCATATACTAATAAGAATTGAGTTTTTCCTGTCAACTTCTTATAGGTTGTGCGATATTCCTATAGTATCGCAGAATTTTTTTGATCCCAATCATCTCTTTGAACGTTGAAAATATTTGTTAATGCATTCTCGAGGATCTTATTGAATGCCTAGACAAAACCATTCTCTTGTGGGTGATAAGGTGTCATCTTATGTGTTGGATCTAGAATTCTTGGGTTCATTATTTGATTAACTAATTGAAACATTGTGTCCCCTGATCTCTTATCAAAATATTCGGGCATCTAAATCTAGTCACAACATTGTCAAACAAAAATTTGGCAGCAGTCGTAGCAGTACAATCCTTTACTGGTACTACTTCAGCCCATCTAGTCATGTAATATGTCGTAGTAATAATGTATCTTGCATATGCTCACTTCCCTAGTGGATTAATAGGTAATAAAAAATCAACTGCCCATTTGTCAAATTCCTACAAAGTTATTTGAGGTACTAGCGGCATTTAATCTCGTCGCGACAACTTTCTGATTCTTTGAAAGATATCATAGTTGCGACAATATTCTCTAGCATCTACATGCAAAGTGGGACACCACAATCCTACTTGCAATATCTTGTGCTTTGTAGATTTTCCATCATAATTGCCTCATGTGACACCAACATGCGCTTCGCTCAATATCATTGGTCGCTCATGTTCCAATACACAGGGTTGAAGAATTTCATCTGGTCCCATTTTATATAGTTTTCCAACTATCATTTGGAAATCTATAGCTTGCACCACTAATTGTTTTGTTTGCACAATACTAAATCCTTTTGGTGCATATCCCATACTCAAGAAATGTATGATATCTTTGTAATGATTATCAAATATCATGATCATAAGTAATTGTGCACCAGGAAGACTATCGTCTAGATTCACAGCTTTTTCCCCACTTTCAAACCTCAACAGATGGCCTGGTATTGAGTTTAGTCAACTCGGCTTAACAATAACTTCAAATTCAAATCCCTGGAAAAGGAGAAGCCACCAAAAAATATTCCCCCCCAAAACTGGATTTTTCACTGGGTATTTCAAGGCTGAATGGTCTATGACCATCTTGAAATGTCCACCTAACAAATAGTGTCAAAATTTTTGCAATACATACACCATAGCTAAGCCTTCTGTTTCAATGCATTAGAGGAAATTTCAACTCAAAATGGGCCTCCTAAAATGAATTAATAAAATAATAGTTAAAATAATAAAATAATATTTATTAATTTTGGAGGAAGAAAAGAAAAAAACTACTTTTTTGTTTGTATTTTTGACATATCTCCTCGTGTTTTTACTCAAATTTCGATCGAGAGATCTTGTTGGATGCGGAATTAAATTCCACATCCAAAGAGTACCCACTCGACATACTTTTGACGGACCCTGCTACCCCAAAAACAAGAAATACTTGAAAAAATGGAATGATGACATCATCATTCCATTTTTTCAGGTATTTCTTGTTTTTGGGGTAGTGGGGTCCTTCAAAAGTATGTCGAGTGGGTACTCGTTGGATGCGGAATTTAATTCCACATCCAACGAGCTCTCCCGATCGAAATTTGGGGATATATGTCAAAAATACAAACAAAAAAAGTAGTTTTTTTAATGATACCTATCACCAAATTTATATTAAAAAAGTGTTTAAGACCTATACAGTATTTCAAATTTAAAGCAATTTCATTGGCTAACACATGATGAAATGGAATTTGAATAAAATTTAAAAGGCCCATTTTGAGTTGAAATTTCCTCTAATGGTAGCATAATTGTTCTCTACTGTAAACAATCTCCTGCTAGCAAAGGCAATATGATGATCAATCGACCCTTTTCAAGGTTGTGCGAGTAAAACACCGAGTGCGATAGATGACAAATCGACAAATACATGAAATTCATTTTTCTAGTATGGAAAAACTAATCTGGGCGTTGTGAACATTTTTTTCTTTAGAGTGTTTAGACTAGGCTTGGCAGTGCTTGCTCCATTGAAACTTAACATCTTTCTTCAACAAATTCTCCATCATAGAAATCACCTCTGCATATCCTTTGATAAATTTTTGATAGTATCTTGTATGTCCCAATGTCGCTCTTAGTTGTTTTACTTTCTGAGGGGGTGGTAGGTTGTAGATGATCGTAATTTTAGCATGGTAGACCAGGATTCCGTTTTGACAAACCACATGGCCCAACATAATTCCAAATGAGGCACAAAATATACATTTATTTAGATTCAACGAAATCTCATACTGGTGACACCGTTCCAACATCATTCTATGGCTCCCAATATGATCTTTTATGATCCCAAACGCTGTCTAATCATTGAATTCGACCTCAAAAAAATTATGAATAAAGTATTTGAAAGCATCCACAACTATCTTGGAAAATATAGAAGGAGCATTCTTGAGTTCAAAGGGAATTACCATATACTAGAAACAACCCCACTTCGTCGCAAAATTTGTCTTGTGTCGATCTTCCTTTGCGATTATGACCTAAAGGATCGTGTTTGTTACATTTCATTTCACTTTCAGTTGAAAATTACAGTGCTGGGGATATTCTATTTTCAGCAGTATCATCATCAAAAGGACAGTGATGGGGATATTCGGCCGTCTTTCCTTCAAGTCTCTCGCTCTAGAGGTAAATTTTCCTCCACATTTCTCTTTATACCAATTCCTTTTCCAATTCAAGTTCATTGAATGCTATTAGTCAATGCTGTGGTAATTGATTTGCAGTTTTATATGATCTTGTTTTTTGTTGTTATTGGTCGTGAAGTTCAATATTCATAGTTATGGGTTTGTAAAGTAGAGATTATAATTTACTGTAAGTGGGGTATTATTTTTATTATAGGAGGCGAGGGAATCCTATGGATTTACGAAGGAGTTGGATCTGTCAGTTCATGGAGTCCAACTTATTGCAGATTTCAAGCCAATGGAACAAAATCAGGAGCCCTCAAACAAAGACAACCCTATTAAATGTCCAAAGCCTCATCTCTCCATTCATCATGTAAGTATTTTCATATTCATAATCTCCATTGCTCATCCTTTGAATTTGTTTATGTATGTTCCTTATTTTCTAGTAGTGAGTGGGGTCATATGACCTTCATTTCGAATTCTATATATATGGATTTTGCATATAATATAGAAGCTTTAAAAATTCATTTTGATTAATGCAATAAAATAATAATTAAATTTTTGGGAGAAACTTGTTTATAACTCCTTGGAAAATAGAGGTTTCATTAACTACATTTTGATGTAACTGGGAGTTTTGGTCTATCCATGGTCTCATCATTTTATGATGTTTTTGTGTATATGACTGGCATATGACTTGTAGTTTATATTTTTATGTGATGGTTGTTTTGATGGTGCATGTGTTAGATGTTTTGTTGACTGTTTGGATGACTGTTTTGAGTGATCATCTTTGTTAGACTGATTGATTTATTAATGTACTTTTTGATTCTCAATAAATAATATAAGTGCAATTTTTCTTTTCTCTTCCAAAAAAAACTAATTACTTAGATCTAAATATGTTGTTTTTTTTTTAGAGAAACAATTCCTTAAGGCAATCCAACTTCTCCACTTTTGTTGGATGGCATTCTTCATTATAGTTGGTTGTTGAATCCAGAATAATTGAACTTGATTCTATAGTAGTGAAATCAATTGAGATAACCTTTAGGGAACCAAACACCTAATAATATTGGTGACAACAGGTTAAACTAACCTATTTAACTATATTTAAGTAAATTTATTTCAACCTGATATTTTTTAAAGCACAAAAAAGTTTTTGCTACCTTAGTTTGTGCTTAAACACCCATAAAAATTAAAAAATGTAAGTTTGGGGATGTATGTGCCTACTTATGCTCTGATACTATGTAAGGTTTGTCGTTACACCAAATTGTACAGATGTTGATGAGCATTTGAAACCCGAAACAAGGCCCTATCACCATGCGTGGCCTTTAGTCCACATTTTTATATTCCCAGAGGTGCTGTGATTATGGCCATGATGTTGCTCCCATACTCCAACAAAAAATATTGAGACATCATAGATCCATCTTGATGCTTATTTTTTTAAACACCATGATATTTACTACTTATTAATATTTTCTTAAACTATTTATCCATTAAATTGGTGAAAAGTCATCTTAATAGATTTACCCTATAATAAAAGTTATTAATAAATACCCATCAGTATTGAGTTTTTTTAATAAATATGAAAATTCTTGTTTATTTTTGATAGTGTTGGCATTTTTTCATCTCTATCTTTGGGAGTACATCTGAAACTTCATCAAAGCTTAGAAATAAATACTTGTGACCTCTATCTATTTGTATATTCATTAATCTTGTTTATACAAACCTCTACACCTCATGTATTTTAGATCTAAACTTATTTCCTTTGCATAATACTATTATCATGTTAAAAAGTATGGCTTTACACTAGCAAGGATTCTCAAATGCGTTTGTCTTTATATTACTTTTTTGTTTATGTTGTTTTATTTTGTATGTTGCATACAATAGCTAAATAATTCACCAATTCTTCTAAACAATTCATCATGGCAACCGAGCTTCTCCATTTTTTTTGGATGACATTCTTCTAAACAATTCTTCAGGGAAACCCAGCTTCTCCACTTTTGTTTTATGGCATTCTTCATTGCTGCTGTATGTTGAATCCAGATGAATTGAACTTGATTCCAATACTTAAATCAATTGAGGAAACGTTTTTGGGAACCAAATAGACAACAATGAAAATATTTATTGGTGACAATAGGTTAAGCTAACCTCTTTAACTATATGTAAGTAAATTTATTTCGAACCTGTATTTTTTAAACACAAAGAAGTTTATGCTACCTTAGTTTGTGTTTAAACACTCATAAAAATAAAAATCCAAGACATTAGAGATTCATCCAAAAGTTTGTGATTAAACACCCATAAATTTAAAAAAAACGGAGACATCATAGATCCATCTTGATGTTGAATTTTTTTAAACACCTTGATAATTGCTCCTTAGTAATATTTTCTTAAATGTTTTATCCATAAAATGGGTGAAAATGTCATCTTAATAGATATTCCGTAGAATGAAAGTTATTAATAAATACCATCTGAACCTTGTTGTATGGAGTTTTTTTTTATAAGTAGGAAAACTTCTTGTTTACTTTTGATAGTGTTGACATTTTTTAATCTCTGTCTTTGGTTAGGAGTATATATGACACTTCATCAAAACTGAGAAATAAATACATGTGACCTCTATTTATTAATCTAGCTGCTGCAAACCTATGTACCTCATGTATTTTAGATATAAACTTATTTCATTTGTATAATACTATTATCTTATTAAAACATACGACTTTACACTAGCATGGATTCTCAAATGCGTTTGCCTTTAAATATTACTTTCTTGTTTATGTTGTTTGATTTTATATGTTGCATATAGTAGCTAATGAATTGACCAACTCTTCTAAACAATTCATCAGGGAAACCCAACTCCATTTTTGTTGGATGGCATTCTTCTCAACAATTCCTCAGGGCAACCCAACTTCTACACTTTTGTTGGATGGAATTCTTCATTGCGGCTGTATGTTGAATCTAGATGAATTGAACTTGATTCCATAATAAGATAGTATGATACTTAAATCAGTTGAGGTAACCTTTTTGGGAACCTGCAAATACACAACAAAGAAAATATTTATTGGTGACAACAGGTTAAGCTAACCTCTTTAACTATATGTAAGTAAATTTATTTCAAACCTATATTTTTTAAACACAAAGAATTTTATGCTCCCTTACTTTGTGTTTAAACACTCATAAAAATAAAAAATTGAGACATCACAGATTCAACCAAAAGTTTGTGCTTAAACACCAATAAAAATAAAAATAAAACTGACACATCATACATCCATCTTAATGTTGAATTTTTTTAAACACCTTGTTATTTTCTCCTTAGTAATCTTTTCTTAAATTTGTTTTATCTATAAAATGGGTGAAAAGTCATCTTAACAGATATTCCCTAGAATGAAAGTTATTAATAAATACCCATCTGAACCTTGCTGTATGGAGTGTTTTTGATAAGTAGGAAAGCTTCTTGTTTAATTTTTATAGTGTTGGAATTTTTCCATCTCTGTCTTTGGTTGGGAGTACATATGACACTTCATCAAAGCTGAGAAAAAAATACATGTGACCTCTATTTATTAATCTGGTTGATACAAACCTCTGTACCTCATGTATTTCAGATCTAAACTTATTTCCTTTACAAAATACTATTATTATGTTAAAAAGTACAACTTTACACTAGCAAGGATTCTCAAATGCGTTTTCCTTTATATTACTCTCCAATTTATGCTGTTTTATTTTGTATGTTAGGAAATTTCAAGTCTTTTTTGAATGTCCAAAACAGTCAATGAACGTTGGTTGTCTGGTTGCAGGATGGAAGAATATTGAAGGAGACTACTATAGAAAAACTATGGAAGAAGTACTGAGTTGCTTGTTTTAAAGGAAGACGGGAGTCAATTGCAAGTATCACTTAGGAGGTTACATCACAATGTTTCTAATGATACTGTTCTCAAATTCCCTTAGCAATATTGTTGAGCAGTAACTCTAATCTATTCACCCATTGCTTTTGAATCTTATGGAAGGTCTTGCGAAATAAGAGGGCAAGAGTTATTGGGGTTAACATTTTGCTAGCATTCTGTTATATCCTAGAATGAAAACTTGGTCCCCAGGAAAGGTTACATTGTTGCAAATAAGAATCTATAAATTTAGATGAAGTCAATAAGAATCTAGGGGTTAGCATTTTGCTAGCGTCCTGTTATAGCCTATAATGAAAACTTGGTCCTCATGGAGGTTACATTGTTGCAAGTAAGAATCTATAAATTTAGATGAAGTCAATAAGAATCTATAAATTTAGAGATGAGATATCAGCATTAACAATAAGTATATTTATGAAGTGGTTGAGTCTTTTCGTTTGTTTTTATAGGCATTTTTTAAGGAAAGTAAATCTAAAACTTGTCACTATTATTATGGATAGCAAGATTTGTGTTATAGAAACAATTCAAAAATGCACAATTGTTAGGTGTTCTCAACATTTTTTAGTGGATGTGTAAGAAATCATTTGAAGAGGGTAATATTGTGTTATGAACCAAATTTTGTAGATAACATAAAAAGATAAATGAAAGTGTCTCCATGCCTTCATAATGATAAGAGGTGTCAACCTCCTTTTACAATATGTCCAATGCAGAAGACAAGATGGGATTCCTATACAAATGAAGCTCCTTTATGATAAGTTGGAGGTAAAGCGACCATGATGTAACTTACCACTTATTCTCTCCATGTTTGTGGAATGGAGGTTGATCTCCAAAAGTATTAGATTCATGGAGATTATTTATCGTTGTTTTTATTGTGGGTTTTTATTGCATGATTTTATTCCCTTATTGAATTTTTTTTCCCTAGATGTGGTTGTAGTAGCTTAAAATTTGTGCCTATATTTTTATGAGTTCTGGAGTTGAATTTAGCAGGTTTTTGCATTCACTCACTCTCGATTGCACAATATTTTCTTTTTGTGGTATTTCAATATATATTTCAATAATACAGTAAATTTCATCTCGGTTTGTTGCATCCAAATTTTCTTTAGCATGAAATTTGACTGTAGATGTTTGAATTCACTTTAAAGAAGAAAGGATACATGAACATCTTGACACTCCAAACAATTCTAAATGGGAGTTACTGATTTTTACAAACAAGTTTGTTTCCCACTTGTATTTGTCGATTTGATGTGATTTAGATAAGACATGAATGCAATTTGATCTCTATCATTCATCGATTGTGTGTTATGTGGTGTGCAAGTAATAAATAAAATATAGGACCTTAACATAACCACCCTCTTTTAAAAGGGTTTTCCCTCAGATCTTGTAATTGAGGATGTTTCTTCATGAATTGCTCATTTTTTCTGTATAACTTTCTTTGGAGTCATATTATTGTCCTTGATTATGTACACTATAATGGTTCTATTTTGAAGAGACAAAAATGTTGATCTATAACATTTTTTTTGTTAAAGAATCAACTTCCTTTTTCTTCTAACTTTTGAATTTTAATTTTCACTAGCATAATTTTCCCCAAAACCTGTTTTAAGAAATATACATGAAAAAACTTATGAATGTGAGAAGGAAAGTCCAACTCATAAGCCACTTCTTCAACCTTGTTGTTTTTTAGGACAATGCACCCTTGTAACCTAGGGTCTCTGGGGTTACCAACTTACTAAGACACTCGCAGACAATCAACGTATCTAGAAAATAAAATAGGAATAGGAAGGAATCTTAGCATACCTGGTTTATGATGGTTGATCCAAGCTTGGTCTTCTCCTTTTTCAGTCTTTTCCAAAGCTTCCAGGGCTTCTCCAATTTGCCTGCAAAAGACAAATTATTCTAGCAATATCTTTTATATATATGTCAATGATTAATGAGATACATGTTCATAATAAAATAATTAAACAATTCATAATTCATCATATACAAGAATGAAACAATACAAATATTGGAAGAAGAACTTTCTTTATTAATAAACAGAAAATGGTGAGATTACAACCCAGCTTCTGAAACAATGAATCCTCTGTAAACCAAGGAATCTGAGTTTTGTTTCTCCAAGATGTCTGAAGCCATACCACTAGCATAAATTTTCTCTTCTCCAAATGATTGATTAGCCCCATCCCATGCCCTCTATTTATACATGAGGAAATAGTGTGGTTTCGAGGGTTAGGATGGTTGATATAGTTGAGATAGTTATTGATCAAGGATTAACTGATCTTGACTAATTGTGATTTATATTTTTTAACATTTAATTAAGGTACACGCGAGTATATATATATCGAAAAGGTGCATATGACACACTCCTTTCTCAAAGGAAACTCACGTGTTCAATGTACACAGAGGTTGCAATGCAAATAGTCACGTGTGCAACCCTTATCTTGAAATAAAAATATATGAAGCTGGTTAGGAGATTATGTATTATCAGTCATGCACATTTATAATGTTTTGGCTACTTCAATCCTAATTGTCCTTTCGTGTACCGACATATTGGATGTCAGAACTCGGATGGAGAAGTGTCATTTTGGTTGATAACAGATGCCCCCTAATGTGTGAGGATAGAGGGAAACACTCGCCAAAATACATTATAATATTTTAATATTGGAGAAATCAAGTGTCCAAGGCAACAGACTCAAGTAACTAAAACAAATACATATCAATGTCATATACAAAATCATATCCGAGGATTCCATGTTCAATATAATGGAACAATGCCTCCTTTACAATATTTGATTACATGTTCTATTATTTGTTCTATTATTTGGAATAACATCTTGCTAAGAAGGAAATATCATAAGGAGCATAGATCCAAACTTTCGAAACAAGGATTGATGAAGAGCTCTGCTAGGGTTTGCGATCAGGCTTAGATATATATCTCTCTCAGATCCACCTGCTCTCCTTTATTAGCCCTTGGTCTGGTACCGCATGTTAGATTGGCCTTGCTTCTACACCATGGTGGCATATTTGGGGGGTGGGGCAGCATGCCCCTCCTAGTCACACACTTCTCTGAAATCGACCAAGGGTCCCATTGGGGCTGGATCTACAGTCAAAATAGGTATGGAAGATATCCCTATCCTGATGGAAGACATAGGCACTGCTGGAAAGAACAATGTTGTCACCATTATGGATAATGAAGCCAGCCTCTCTCGGTGGAAGAAATCATGCATCCCTCCCACTGTAGAACACCCATGCTTATCGTTTCGGGACAAAAAATGAAAGATGATGCTCTGATTGGAAAATTCATGGGATTCTGGCCAATGGAATAGGACCTGCATGGATGCATCGTAACAAAATGGAAACCAAAATCCCACTTCGACCTGCAGTTGGGTTTGAAAGGATGTTTAACTATCAATTTTCACCACTTGGAGGAAAAATCCCATGTAGAAGAAGGAGGGCCTTACTTCTTCAACTCTGCAGGGTTGTACCTATGGAACTGGGTAGAATGGTTCTACCAATAGAAAGAGGACTTCTCCTGGGCCCCTGTCTGGATAAGAATTCTCTCGCTTCCTTAAGAATATTGGGATGAATACACCCTCCAAGAGATCGGCAATACCTTGGGAAACTTTGTTCACACTGCGGACCAAAATAGATTGAACAAATACACCTCTTATGCCAGGATCTGCATCTACACGCATATTTCTCAGGCCCTTCTAGATGCCATATGCCTCTCCCAAAAATATAGTGATTGGATATAGCCACTTGATTATGAGCACATTCATTTTAGATGCCGAAAATTCCATGAACACAGACACCTATTCATAGAATTCCCCACCAATAAAACGTAGGAGAGTCAAAAGAATGCGAAAATGGATGAACAAGGGTTTCAGCAGACAGCCATAAAAAAGTGAAACTACAAAAGACCCACACAAGAAAAGAACTTGGACCAACTTCCTTCAACCAGCAATAGATTCCAATTCCTAGAAGAAGATCAGAATATTGATGCTCAAAACCTACCATAGGAGGATACAGAGAAGCCACCTCTGCCTGAAAAAGAAGATCTATTAATTTCTCAGCCTTCAGAGAAATCCAAGCATAATACCACCTATAACCCTAATTAAATTCAATTGGATCCCCCATCAAATAATAATATGAATTAATACCATATCCCTAAACCACCTAATGAGGAAGACATGAAAGATGCCATACCAGAAGGTCTTGATCTTCTTGGGCTTGAAGATGCATGCACTAGAAAAGCTTTCAAATATATTCCTCCTAGGAAGATCTAGCTTCTCCACAAAGCCCTTGCCAAAGCCAAAGAAAATCAATTAGGTGTGTCCACTTCCGGACAAAAAGAGAAATAGAAAGTTCAAAAAGATAAAAAAAAGGTCGTAAATCTGCTCTTCAAAGAATCAACCGGCTAGGTACAACATTGGTGGAATCTGGCCAATATGCTCAACTAACTTAATTTTTCTCCTCCTCCTCATTTGTTAATCAATGAAGATATAATCTTGGAATTTCAGAGGTCACAACGATCGCTCCAAACAAAGAATGCTCAAAATGCAGATTCAGAAAGAGAATCCAATTGTCTTTTTTCTTCAGGAAACCAAATGCCCCAGTGACATATTCTCTAGGATAATGTCCCGATTCTGGAAATATTGTCTCACCATTACGATTGATGCCAATGGTGCCTCTAGAGGTATCTCTATTAGCTATAATCCTCTTCATATAACCCTGGATGAGGCCTCTTCCTCTTGACACACTCTCTCTCTACCTCCTTTCACATTCTCGACTCTAGCACCAAAGGATTTCTGCTGAACGTGTATGGCCCTCAAACGACTGAGGCCAAGATGAACCTCCTGAATCATATCGATTGGTTCCATAACATGCATATTGAGTCTCCTATAATCATAGGCGGGGACTTCAACATGACTTCCAACCTAGAGGAAAAGAAGGGAGGTATATGAGCCCTCTCTGCTGAAGATGTTTCCTTCAAAGACACTATCATCGCCTATGCGCTACTAGACATTCAAAATTCCTCTGGCTTCTTCACATGGAACAATCGAAGAGGAGGTGCACAAAAAATTTCTAAATCTCTTGGTTGCTTCCTGGTTTCTGATCAAATCCTCACTTTGGGAGGGTTGTTGGATGCTTATGTTTTCCCCATGGAGAGGTCGTACCACTAGCCCATCTCCCTCTCCTAGAATAGTCAAGGCACCCCCCTCTACAAACCCTTCATATTCAAAAAATTCTAGCTTACCCACCCCACCTTCATGAACTCTGTCAGCATCTGGTGGGAAGATATGTCAGTATCAGGACGATAAAAAATGGCCATCATGCATAAAAAACTCAAGGGGCTTCGAGGTCCTGTCAGACAATGGAATAAGACCAATTTTGGAGATATTTTCAAAGACAAAGCAACAATCCAAAACAACTTAGCTTCTATCCAATGATATGCTATGGACCACGAATTTGACTAGCAAACTAAACTTCACGAGAGGGACCTAATGCTCCAACTCAACAAGATATGTGAATAAGAAGCAAATGAGAAGGCAAGGGTAAAATGGATAAAAGGAGAAAATAATATGAGCTTCTTCCACAAGTCCACCATCCAACACAAAATGAATAACAAAATTTGAAAATTTCATGCAGAAAATGGTCAGACTTTGGAGGAGCAGAACAACATATCTGAAGAACTAACCAAGCATTTCAATCAGCTCCTCTCTGAACCAAACCATTCCCGTCATGCTGCAGTACACAAGGTGGTCCAGTACATCCCTCCTTTGGTCAACAATGAGCACAACCATTCCCTCATGCAACCCATCACTATGCAAGAAGTAGAAGTGGTGATAAAGAAAATGGTAGATGGTACAGCCCCGAGCCTAGATGGATTTACCATGGATTTATTTCACCATTGTTGGAATATGCTCAAAGAGGAGGTCCTTGACTTGGTTGAGGAGTCTCACCAAAACATATGGATATTTCCAGTGCTCAACACCACTCATCTTGCTCTCATCTCGAAATAAATTGGTGCCTCTCACCCTCGTAAGTTCCGACCGATATTTTTTTGCAATGTCATTTACAAAATCATCTCTAAATTGGTGGCCAACAAACTGAAACCCCTCCTCCCTTTGCTCATTTCTCCAGAGAAATCAGGATATGTTGAAGGATGCCAAATCCTATATGGCATAATCCTTTCCCATGAGGTAGTCCACTCTCTCAAAACTACCAAAACCCCTGGAATGATCCTCAAATTGGATCTCTCCAAGGCCTTTGATAAACTAAGTTGGTTCTTCATGGAGAAAATGTTGCTTGCCATTGGCTTCTGTTAAGAATGGGTTCAATGTATCCACTCCCTTATTTCCTCCACCTTTTTTTCAATCCTGGTTAATGGCTCTCCCTCCTCCACCTTCTCCCCCTTGCAAGGTATCTGTCAGGGTGACCCTCTTTCGCCTTTCCTCTTCATCCTCATGGCTGAAGGTGTAAGACGTATGATTCAATAAGCTATGACAAACTGCACCCTAAGAGGTTTATCTCTCCACAATGCCCCTCCACTTTCCTACCAGTAGTTTGTGGATGACAATCTCCTCTTTGGTCATTCCTCGGTCCAAGAAGCCCGCACTATTCACTCTATTTTGAAAACCTTTTAAGAAGCCTCTAGAACCACTCTAAAGCTTGAAAAATATCAGATCTTCTTTTTCAATATTGGAGCTGCAATAGAAAGAAACATCACTCGTATCCTCTGCTTCTTGGTTTCCTCCTTTCCCACTAAGTATTTGGGATCCCCTCTTTCCGACGTTGCCATCAAGTGTTGATGTATATGTAACTTCAGAATGTATTCACTTGTATTTCTTATGTATTGTAACCCGATGTTTATTCCAGGATGTATTTATAATGTACTTGAGTCATGTCATGCCCCGATGTTCCGATCAGGAAGATCTATAATGTAAACAAGTCATGTGAAGTCATTGTGGGTAACCCTCCTATTGTCTAAGGGTTAAAGTCCCCATAGTTTCGGTGCATTAGGGTTATTAGACTCTCCTAGGGAGGTCGGCCCTAGTAGGGTTTTAGTCATGTCGTGATTAGTATAAATAGAGAGCTAGCCTCTCTATTTAGTACACAACTCATACACACACAAGTGTAGCACATAGTTGAGGAAGGAGAAGACACTGGGGCTAGATAGAAAGAAGGTTACCACTGTCGGGAGATCATATTACAATTTTGGGGTTTTACTTTTGGTGTTGATTCTATCTCTAAGGAAGTTGCGAGGTTCTCTCCATTTATGGTTTCCCCAAGGAAAAACACTGTGTTCATCGTCTCTTGTGTTTGATTGTTGTGCTTGTTGTTCTCTTAGTTAAAGATCCTAATGTTATACTAGCTTAATGTTAAAAATCCAACATGGTATCAGAGCTAACCTGAGAAGAAGACACTATGCAGTTGCGGGAACTAGGGATTCCTACTTTGTGGATCTCTCTCGATAGTTTTTCAGGAAAAGAAGGTTGGAATAACTCTCCTCCTTAGGGCGCATCTTTCTGTCGAAGTAGAATCCAATTCTAAGGTTTTTCAGTTTTGGACCTGACATTGCTGCTAAAAATTAGGGCTTTTCACAAAAGAGGAATTTTCAGTGAGCCCGGGCTTGAATTGATCTTTTCCCTAAAATCAAAGTTAGGGATCAATTTCAAAGCAATTGGTTGGACAGAACTTTGGAAAAGAAAAACCCTAATATGCTTCTGAACCAGCACTGCAGAATTTTAGCTACAAATCTAGATCCGACATCTTGAACTGGTAAGATCTAAATCCTTTGTATTTCCATTTGAGGTTCTCAGTTAAGATGTCTCATCGTACCAAGCTTGATGAAAAGCTTGAGGGAGCTGATAACTTCTGAGCCTGAAAGTATAGGATCTCCCTAGTCCTGGAAGAGAATGAGTTGGACTCCTACATCAATGAGGAGGTTCCAGTTCCAGAGGGAGATGAGGCTAAGGCCTTACACAAGAAGAAGATGGTTATGGCAAAGAGAATCATTCCTAATTCTATCAATGATGATCTCATACCATAGGTGTCCTCCCTAAAGACACCTAAAGCTATGTTTGATGCCCTAACCAAATTGTCTGAGGGGAAGAACATAAACCAAAAGATGAATCTGAGAAACCAACTAAAGAATGTGAAGATTCAGAATGCAGAAACCATCCAGTATTCCTTCACAAGAGTTTCTCAAATCAAAGAACAACTTGAAGTAGTAGATGAAGAAGTGGAAAATGATGAGATTGTAATGAACACCTTGAATGGTCTCCCTAGATCATGGGACTCCTTTATTCAAGCGATATGTGCCAGAAAGAAGTTAGTCAGGTTCAACAGACTATGGTAAGAATGCTCTCAAGAAGAAGCTAGGATAGCAGCTAGAGAAGAGAAGATGGGAAGTGAAGATCAAGCTCTCATAGTACATTCCAAGAAAACCAAAATGAGTTCTCATCACTCCAGAGGTAAGCATTTTTATAAAACTAAATCTAGAAAATATTTCTCTAGAGAAAGATGTTATACTTGTGATGAAGTAGGACACTTTGAAAAAGATTGTCCTAAAAGATGAAATAAGAAAAAGGGAAACAAGAAAAGACATCATGCTCATGCTACAGAGGATGATGAACCATCCAAGAAGAAAACCAAATATGAAAGTGAAGACTCTTCAAGTGATGAAGAATATGTCTTGATTTCTGCTCTCATGGGAAATATCACACATGGAAGCAATGATTGGCTTATAGACAGTGGGGCTTCCAAGCATATGATAGGATTCAAAGAATCCTTTGTGAAACTTTTAGAGCATGAATCACCTCACAAGGTGAAGCTTGGATATGATTACCAATATCCAATAAAAGGTAGCGGGGAGTCTGGTTATAAACTAGACTCTGGAAAGTCTATGAGGATGCAAGATGTAATGTTTGTACAGGGACTCAAGAAGAACCTTCTCTCCATATTTGCATTAGATGCAAAAGGCATGAGGGTTGCATTCATAGATGGCCAAGTCATCATGTGGCCAAAGGGAAAGACTATTAATGATGCAGTAGTGATTGCGGAACAAGAAGGAGGTCTATACAAATTGAAGGTTCATCTATAACAAGCCTTGGTCCATGACATAGTAGAGACAAATGAACTTTGGCATAGAAGGCTTGCACATGTGCATTACAGAGCACTACCAATTGCAAGAAAATCTATTGAAGGTATTCCATAAATTCAAGCAAAACATGATGGGGTCTGCAAAAGATGTGCGAAAGGAAAGAATACAAAGAAGAAATTTCCAAGTAGCGAAAGCAAAGCAAAGGTAATCTTGGAAATCATCCACTCTGATGTATGCGGTCCTATGTCATAAAGCTCACTAAGAGGGCATATATACTATGTTTCTTTTATTGATGAATTTTCTAGGAAGACATGGATTTACTTCATGAAGAACAAAGATGAAATATTCATCAAGTTCAAGGAATTCAAAGCCTTGATCGAGAATCACACAGACAAGAAGATCAAGACCTTTCGATCAGATAATGGTGGTGAATTCACATCTAATGAATTTAAAGAGTTATGCAAAGACTTAGGGATTAAGAGGGGGTTGTCCACTCCTTATAATCCACAACAAAATGGGATTGCAGAAAGGAATAATAGAACTCTCATGGAAGCTGTAAGAGCAATGCTTCATGATTAAGATCTTCCTATGCATCTTTGGGCAGAAGCTGCAAGAACAATAGTGTATGTACAGAACCGTACTCCACATAGAGTACTCGAGAATAAGATTCCTGAAGAAGTATTCTTCGGCAAGAAACCAGAAGTCAGCCATCTCATAATATTCGGCTATCCTTTGTACATACACATTCCAAAAGAGAAGAGAACAAAATTAGATCCTTCAGGAAAGAAGGGTATAGTTGTGGGATACTGTGAAAGCTCGAAGGCTTACAGAATATATTTCCTAGGATACAAGAAGATTGACATCAGCAGGGATGTGACATTTGATGAAGACACAACTTACAACAAATCCAGAAGGAAACCTGCTGAAGAATCTGAAGAAGAATAAGCACCCAGAATTCATGATACAACCATGAATGAAGAAACTCAAGAAGAAGATCAAGAGTTTGAAGAACCACAAAGACTTGTAGATCCACCTCCAGAGAAGAATCATCATAAGAGGAAACCTGCTTGGGCATGAGAACTTATCCAAGGTGTGGAAAGATATGGTGCTCCAGAAGAGAATCATAGAGAAAGAAAAAGGACTAGATCATGCTCCAGGTATGTAGCATTACTATGTGATTTCATTGATAAAGAACCTTCCAGTTATGAAGAAGCGGCAGAACGAAAAGAATGGAAGAATGCTATGATTGAAGAATATCAATCGATCATGAACAATGATTTTGGGATGTTTTCCCAGGACCAGAAGGGAAGTCAGTTGTAACTTCCAAATGTATCTACAAGATCAAGCATGCTGCAGACGGTAGCATAGAGAAATATAAAGCAATATTTGTTTCTTGGGGTTTCTCACAGAAAGAAGGAATAGATTATGAAGAAACCTTTGCACCTGTATCCAGATACACTTCCATCAAATCAGTACTTGCCCTGGCTATAGTGATGAAATGGAAGATACACCAAATGGATGTCAGGACTGCTTTCTTGAATGGTGTAGTGGAAGAGGAAGTGTATGTAGAACATCCACTTGGTTTTGAGACACATGACAGAGAGTCTCATGTATGCAGATTGAAGAAAGCCCTGTACGGTTTGAAATAGGCACCTAGGACTTGGTACAACAGAATTGATAACTTTCTATCCAGTTTGGGCTTTACCAAGAGTAAAGCAGATTCCAACATTTACTACAAGGTTGAAGATGGCAACCCGGTGATGCTCCTACTACATGTAGATGATCTATTTGTGATAGGTATGGATGGGTTGATTGCTGATACGAAGAGAAATCTTGTTGCTGAGTTCAAAATGAAGGACTTGGGTATGATGCATTATTTTCTAGGTATGGAGGTGTGGCGGAGTGTAGATGGAATCTCCCTTGGACAAGGGAAGTATGTAGTAGAGATCCTGAAAAGGTTTGGGATGATGGACTACAAGGCTATGGACACACCTATGGTATCGAACCTGAAGCTATTGAGCGATGCTTCATCAGAGTCGATTGATGCTATGATGTATTGTCAGATGATTGGGTCCTTGATGTACCTGATGAACACTAAACTAGATATTTGCTTTGCTGTGAACACCTTAAGCCAGTTCTTGATAGATCTGAGACATGTTCACTTGATTGCTGCAAAGCATATTTTGAGATACCTAAGAGGTACGGTTTATTATGGGCTTAAGTACGATACGATTCAGAAGATTAACCTAGACGGTTATGTTGATTCAGATTGGGCAGGTAGTGCCATCAATAGGAAGAGCACTTCAAGATGTTGCTTTAGTATGGGATCAGGTGTGATCTCTTGGTTTAGCAGGAAGCAATCCTGTGTGGTACTGAGTACAGCTGAAGTAGAGTATGTCACAGCTTGTTCAGCTAGTTGTGAGGCAGTATGGATTAGGATGATACTGTCTAATTTATTTAATCTCTAGCTGGATGCTACTTGTATACACTGTGACAACCAAAGTTGTGTGAAGTTGTCAGAGAACCCAGTGTTCTATGACAAGTCGAAGCATATCGAGATTAAGTATCACTATATCAGGGATATGGTGTAGAGGGGAGCAGTGAAGCTCCAGTATATTGCAATGAATGATCATATAGTTGATGTGTTGATGAATCCATTGGCCAGAGTGAAGTTTGAGTACTTCAGGGAGAAGCTTGGTGTTCTCCAGATCGAGGTCCCTTCCAAGGGGAAGTGATGAGTTCGGAAGCCATTATGATGAGTAGGTTAGATGTAAGGGTTGAGCCATTCTATCATGGTGAGAGGATTGCTTCCTTCCATGTTAGATATGAGTGTTGAGCCATTTTGATATGACTGTAGGATTGGTTCCTACATGATCAGATGAGATCCTAATGTAGGATTGGTTCGGCCATTCTAATGTAGGATGAGATCCTACATAGATGTAAGGCTACCGCCTTTTTGATGAGTAGGTTAGATGTGAGTGCCGGCCATTCTAATGTGACTGTAGGATGAGGTCCTACATGATCAGATGTAAGGGATACTTCCTTTCTGAAGAGTAGATCAGATGTGAGTGCCGACCATTCTGATGTAGTATTAGTTCCTACACAGATGTAAAGGATACCTCCTTTCTGACGAGGAGGTCAGATGTGAGTGTCGACCATTCTAATGTAGGATGAGATCCTACATCGATGTAAGGGATACCACCTTTCTGATGAGTAGGTTAGATGTGAGTGCCAACCATTCTGATGTGACTGTAGGATGAGGTCCTACATGATCAGATGTAAGGGCTACTGCCTTTCTAATGAGGAGGTCAGATGTGAGTGCCAGCCATTCTGATGAGTAGGTTAGATGTAAGGGCTATTTCCATTCTCTGAATGGAGGCACCTAGTCAGTTACTAGGAACCCTTAGTATAGGACTGAGCGCCTTTCTGACGAGTCAAGGTCAAATGTAAGTGCCGTGCCTTTATGATGAGTCAAGGTCAGATATGAGTGCTGGCCATTCTGACAAATAGGTCAGATGTAAGGGCTACCAAATACCTATGAGGAGGTAGGCCAAAACCCAGCATTAAAAAGGGATGGCTCTATAGAACTTCCTGTGATGAGAAGAATCATGAGATAGCACATATGATGATGATCTACTGATGATCCAGATCTAGCTATGATACAGATCCAGTTATGATGTCTCCGAGATGATCCAAATCGAGTGATGATCCAGATCCAGTGATGGAGATCCAAATCGAGTGATGATCCAGATCCAGTTATGATGATCCAGTGATGATCTAGATCGAGTATGATCTAGTGATGATGATCTAGATCGAGCGATGATCCAGATCTAGATGAAGATGACTTGAAGATGAAGATGACGAGAACTTAACGATGACCCAGATGATACATAGAAGAAGACTTGTGCTAAAAATTGTGTCGAGAGAATACCTTCCTAGTTAAGAGGGAGTGTTGATGTATATGTAACTTAGGAATGTATTCACTTGTATTTCTTATGTATTGTAACCTGATGTTTATTCCGGGATGTATTTGTAATGTACTTGAGTCATGTCATGACCCAATGTTCCAATCGGGAAGATATATAATGTAAACAAGTCATGTCAAGTCATTGTGGGTAACCCTCCTATTGTCTAAGGGTTAAAGTCCTCATAGTTCTAGGGCACTAGGGTTATTAGAATCTCCTAGAGAGGTCAGCCCTAGTAGGGTTTTAGTCATGTCAGAATTAGTATAAATAGAGAGCTAGCCTCTCTATTTAGTACACAACTCATACACACTCAAGTGTAGTGCATAGTTGAGGAAGGAGAAGACACTGGGGCTAGATAGAAAGAAGGTTACTGCTGTTGGGAGATCATCTTACTGTTTTGGGGTTTTACTTTTGGTGCTGATTCTATCTTTGAGGATGTTGCGGGGTTTTCTCCATTGATGGTTTCCTCAAGCAAAAACACTGTGTTCATTGTCTCTTGTGTTTGATTGCTATGCTTGTTGTTCTCTCGGTTAAAGATCATAATGTTATACTAGCTTAATGTTAAAAATCCAACATCAAGCACACATCCTGGAAGGAGCTTCTTGACAAACTTGAAAATCGCCTCACTTCTTGGGATTTCCGAGCCCTTAACCTCCCCAGTCAAGCTGTCATACTCAAGTCCATTCTGCAATCAATGCCTCTCTACCTCTTCTCTATGCTAGTAGCCCCAAAATGGGTTTTGAAAGCCATCAAATCTCTGCATAGGTCCTTTATATGGGGATGCAACAATAATAACCATCGTTGGGCGTTGGTAAGTTAGGATAAGCTCTATAAAAAGAAGAAATAAGGATGTATGGGAATCAAAGATCCAGAGCTTAATAATCAGGCTCTCTCAGCAAAAATTTGGTGGAATTGGATCTCCAAAAACAAATCTCCTTGGACTAAGTTATGGAACAAAAAATATGCTCTAGATCATCCCCCTCATTCAGTGATCGATTTGACGAAGATTTTCCAGGCTCCCATATTTGGAAGGAGGCCAACAAACAAAGGGCGCTTATTCAACAACATAGTTTCTGGGAAATAAAAGGAGGGGACAAGGCCCTCTTTTGATGTGATTCATGGAAGCAACTTCCTTTCCTGAAAAGTCTCCTCCCTGACCTTGACAGTCAGTTATTCATACATCTCAATGCTCACCTTAAAGTAGAATTGTATTGGAAACCTTTGAGTGATGGGTTTTGCTATTTGAAAGATGCCTCCACCTGGAGCATTGCTGTTATAGCAGATTTCACCACTCCAGGTGAATCACACTTTGTATGGCCTTCCCCTGTCCCACTACAGACTCCTTAGACCCCATGGAAATTTTTTTGTCCTTTGATGTTTCCTTGATCATCCTGAAAAACATATGAAAAATGATACACATGACTTTTAAACCTATAAGCGTGTATATACGTGGGTTTGACCACTAAAACCGCATACATCGGGATGTGTGCATAATCCAAATCCTTTTGGAGTTTTCCTTGACATGGATCCGACTCATTTGACTCCTAGCCTTCCCTATGCCTTGAGATCACTCAGATTCGACCTTTCATTACCCCTTTGAAAAGCTATAAAAGGAACCCCTTGGTACATTGAAGGCATAAGAGAGAATTGAGAGCAAAGAAACTATAGTCCATTGTTGCTGGAACTTATGCTTGAGTCTGCATCCCTTTGTCCCTTGGAGCACTTTTATGTTCTTCCCAAGCTTTCCTTTTGCTTGTGAGCTTGCTATCGAGAGATGGAGGATTAAAGTGGTGGAGGCCCAAGTGGGGGATTCAGTTTCTCTGGTTCACAGACGTGCCGTCAGAGGTTGTATCTTGTAATCTATGATTTATATTAATAGAAATATCTTTTCCTGTCCAATAGTATGTGTTTGAATGTATATTTTAACCATGGGATTATGTCAAATTCTTATACATTATTGATTATATATGCTAGAATAGATCTAACACCATGATATATAGAATGCTTTTATTGTTTACTTGTTGTTGAGGAAGTAATCTATCAATTCAAGCTGAAGTTGGAAAGATCAATGGGGATCTAATTCAACCGTCCGGAATAAGGTACGAGGTCTGATCCTTTAGTGTTAGACATTTAATTTCTATTGCATATTGGAAAGGATTGATTTCTGGAGTCAAGCTGTCTGTTGTGGTACCCCAAGCCATAGGAATTTCTCTCCGTAACAGAATTGGTGAATCTGCTGGGGAGTTCCTAGTAGTTGTCCTTTGGGGGTTGTTTTCTCAGCATTCAATGAAACTATAGTCCATTGTTGCCGAAATTTATGCTTGAGTCTGCATCCCTTTGTCCCTTGGAGCACTTTTGTGTTCTTCCCAAGCTTGCCTTTTGCTTGTGAGCTTGCTATCGAGAGATGAAGGATTGAAGTGGTGGAGGCCCGAGTGGGGGATTCAATTTCTCCGGTTTGCAGACGTGCCGTCAGAGGTTGTATCTTGTAATCTCTGATTTATATTAATAGAAATATCTTTTCCTGTCCAATAATGTGTGTTTGAATGTATATTTTATCCATGGGATTATGTCAAATGCTTATACATTATTGATTATATATGCTAGAATAGATCTAACACCATGATATATAGAATGCTTGTATTGTTTACTTGTTGTTGAGGAAGTAATCTATCAATTCAAGATAAAGTTGGAAATCTCAATGAGGATCTACTTCAACCGTCCGGAATAAGGTACGAGGTCTGATCCTTTAGTGTTAGACATTTAATTTCTATTGCATATTGGAAATGATTGATTTCTGGAGTCAAGCTGTCTGTTGTGGTACCCCAAGCCATAGGAATTTCTCTCCGTAACAAAATTGGTGACTCCACTGGGGAGTTCCTAGTAGTTGTCCTTTGGGGGTTGTTTTCTCGGCATTCAATGAATTTGAATTGCTCTTTCTCTCTTGTTTCTGTGTCGGGTATGGGGGCATGTATGCTTGGTAGAGTCTGATTGGTGTGAAGTTTATCTCAGCCTGTCTGTTTGCCTTGATTTTATGCACCTTTCTTCCTATACGTGAGTTTTTGATTTACAGTCGCGTATACACACGGGTTTATCTTCGATTTCGGCGTATACACGCAGATTTACTGTGAAAAGTCACGTATGCCCTTGATTTTGCCTTTTTGTGGAAGATAATTGGTTGCTGGGTGAATTCTGATATTTGCTGAGTCTCCTTTGGCACTACCTGAGTCTGTTTAGACCTCTGTTTCTGACTAGAAACGTTTTTTTTAGGCTAAAATTTTCTTTTTTAAGAAGGTTCTTGTCATGGCATTTTCGATTTTTTGTTTGAGATTAGTGCATTAGAGTTCTTTTACCTTAGTGCTTTTCTTGAGTGCTATTTGGGTGTGCTTTCATAGTCTAGGGGTCGTAGAATCATTATTTTGCTTTTTGCATCTCTTTTATTTTCAAAAAAATCCAAAAACATTTGCTTATCATCATGCATTGCATTTTGCACTTTGCATTGTACTTGCACTAGATTTGCTTTGGAGTACTAGTTAGAACTTCATATAGGAAAATTTGCATTCATCATTTGAAGAAAAATTGTGCATTTCACGTAGGAGCATACCCTGTTTTCATGGACACAATGCATTTGCATTGATTTTTAGGTGTGCATTTTACTTCTTGTTGCGTCATAACACCATTAGTTGCATGACCATATCCCATTTTTGAGTAATAAAGCTAACTAAAATCAACGCTAAATTAAAATGAACTACACTCTTTTCTTTTCTAGGGTGCACCAACAAGCTTAGGTTTTAGGATCTTGGAATAGTTCATTGTAAGTCAATTCTCCAAGATCACTAAACAACAACATGTATGTGTCTGTCCAGGTGAGTGTGTGAAATCCTTGATATAACCAGTGTTTCTTAGGATCCTCCTCTCAAAAGGGAGTTAAGCATGAGGTCGTGTGAGCGGTTATTGATTGGGATGACCCCTAGTAATAACTGAGTAGCATCGGAGATATTTCTAGGATTGTATTCGTATCTCGGGGATCTTTCAAGAGTTTCGGGTTTTGCTACCCTGCCCATACAGTCAATCCCGCCTGCGACTGTTCACCTGAGCATTGATTATATTGAGGTGACATTAGTGGCCTTACTTAGGATATCAAGGGGGTACTTTGCAGGGGTTATTCTGCGGGTGTCCCAGCCAGGTTGGGGTTGGACAGTATAGTCGCTTTACGCGTTGAAGCTGAGGGCCACAATAATTGGTTACGTACCTCCGCTTATTGTGTATGGGAGTCTCAAGCCTCTCCTAGGTGAGACATACCTGTTTCATTCGGGAGCTCACTTATCCAGCCCTTGTTTGCTTGCATTTGGCTTTAGATTTTATTAGTGATTGCTCTGTGCACGATAGTTGGCCTAGGGTTTATGTAAATAGAGAGTCTTTGCTATTTTTTGAGTCATTGTGGATGCGAGTGCGATCCCTCGCCGTTCTCTTCGTTTAGCAGGACTTCCACCTTCTACTTATCCTCCTCCTTTGGGAGAGGGACCTAGACAGTCCAAGCGGACTATGTCACACATTGATTCACACACCATGGGAGACCGTTTAGAGGATATTCCTAAACCACCTCCTCCCATTCGTGTAGAATATGGGGAATTTACTCCTACTTATGATCCTTCACTCGAATTAGTTGAGTTAGGTCCTATGATTTCTGAGATAGGAGCCATGCATGATAAACCTATTCACTGTTATAGGGCTGATTCCCCATTGATGCGTTACTGGTATGGAATGTCGGAGGACGCCGAGACTCATTTTGAACCTGCCAGCACTAGCTACGGTAGTTATGCTATGTCTGGTTTCTCTACACATGATTTGGCATTTCATGTCGAATACGACTTCAAGCCTAACACTATGCCTAGGGGAACTCTCATTCCTTACCATGCGGAGAGGTTTGGGAGCACTAGTCACATTGCACCTTCCGTCCCAGTGGTGGAATTTACATCATATATCCCTCCTAGGTCTAGAGTTAGCGATCCGATTAGGATACCAGACCCTAGATGAGTGACAATAGGTGGTAGTACATACTTGATTACTCAGATCCCTTCATCCTCTATCCCTAGTTCTTCAAATGTCCACCCTCCACCTTATTCACATGGTCCTTCAAGTCGGCACATGGCTATGAGTCAGGTCCGTACTACGGTTACTAGACCAATTGTGCCTCAAGTTTACATACCGTTCGTTGCTTCGGGAGGCTGTGTTCATGCTTCTAGAGGTCATATTACTACTTCCACGGTAGATATCCCTACTTCTGGTATGTATATCCCTACTTTCAGAGCATATCTTCCTACCTACGGAGTGTCTCATGGGGCATCGCATGCGATGACCTATGGACCCTATTATGGGACGCAGTACGGACAAGGTTCTTCACCTTATGGAGGTGAGTATCAACAACCTACATAATCTCCTAATTATGGCTTTGTAGCTCCTACTAGTCAAGGTCCACCTCACTATGGTGCTTCCACGCCGCCCTATACGGGTCATACGGGAGGAGGACACTATGGCCAAGGCCATAGTGGTAGTCAACCCTATATGAATCATGGAGCGATCCATCAGCCTCACCATCCTAGGATCCCTTTCCTCGCGATGCTTAATCTTCCTGACTTATCGAGACTGACGAACGATCCTATGGCTCATGACTCGGCTTGGCCGGCTGTCCCTACCAAGCTTCCTTCGAACATACCTAAGTTCAAGGGAAAACTGGGAGAGGATCCAAGTGACCACGTTACTACGTTTCACCTATGGTGCTCTTCGAATTCATTACATCAGGACTCAGTCTGTTTGAGACTATTTCAACGCACCCTCATAGGGCCTGCTACGAAATGGTATATAGAGTTACCTAGGGGTGATTTCACTTTGTTCGACGACCTTGCGATGACTTTTCTTAATCACTTCCAGTTACCAGTGCGTTATGACGTTGGTACTGAAATCTTTTCGACATTTAAGCAAGATAAAGCCACACATATTTCTGATCATATTCAAGAGTGGCGTAGATGAAAGAGGTTAATTAAAGCTTTTATACCGCCATAATTCCTCCTCGAGTGGTTCCTCAAATCGTTATTTCCGTATATAGCAAAGAATGTTTCCACATCCAAAGTGTAGAATGAGGAACAAGTGATTTTTAGGGTGCAGGAACTGGAATTGATCTATGCTCAGTCTGGTTTGTTGTATGAGATTATTCCCAATGCTCCTCGTTCCAGTTTCGATCCCAAAGTCAAACCTAGACCACATGCCGATGGCATTGTGGGCTGTGCAAGTGCGAAACCTACGGATTCGGTTGCAAAACAAGTTGGTCAGTTGTCAATCAACCAATCTGCTTTGGGACAAGCTATGGATTTGTCTCAACTTTCCCAAATGGTGAATGTACTTTCTGTGCAATCGTCGGACTAGAAGGGTAACCAGCAGCCTGGACGGAATAGAAAAAAGGGTAAAAATAATCATAAGGGTGGGAATAAGAATGAGAATGCTAAAAATAATGACAAGAACGGTTGAAATGCTAGGGGGTAAAAGCAAGATAAACGTAAGGTTAAGTTCCCTTGCAAGTTGTGTAAGGACGATCACCTCACTTACTTGTGCCCTCATATTGAGGAAGCTTCGAGATTCTTGGCACAGGGCCCGGTTGTGCTAACTAACTGTTTACCGCATAATCAAAATATGAACTCGAAGTCCCATGACCAGTCTAATGATGATCATGGTCCTTTGTATATCTTCATCATGGATATTTTGAGCTATGTATATTGTACGTGGCGATGACCACATATGTGATATCATGTTTCATGCCTATTCATGGCCATTGTACTCTTATGTATCTGGGACTGCTATATGTATTTCCAATTGTATTATTGTACTATGCTGATTGGGTGGCTGGTCTTTCATTTGGGATACTTCATCACTCCACTTCTGGGATGGAATTATAATGTATTTCGGCCATCGTATGACCCCTTTGACCTCACACATTAGGGGGCATCTGTTATAGTGGATTTCACCACTCCAGGTGAATCACACTTTGTATGGCCTTCCCCTGTCCTGCTGCAGACTCCTTAGACCCCATGGACCTTTTTTTCTTCCTTTGTTGTTTACTTGATCATCCCTAAAAACATATGAAAAATGATACACGTGACTTTTAGACCTATAAGCGCGTATATACGCGGGTTTGACCACTAAAACCACGTACATCGGGATGTGTGCATAATCCAAATCCTTTTGGAGTTTTCCTTGACATGGATCCGACTCATTTGACTCCTAGCCTTCCCTATGCCTTGATATCGCTCAAATTCGACCTTTCATTACCCCTTTGAAAAGCTATATAAGGAACCCTTTGGTACATTGAAGGCATAAGAGAGAATTGAGAGAAAAAAAAATATAGTCCATTGTTGCCGAAACTTATGCTTGAGTCTGCATCCCTTTGTCCCTTGGAGAAATTTTGTGTTCTTCCCAAGCTTTCCTTTTGCTTGTGAGCTTGCTATTGAGAGATGGAGGATTGAAGTGGTGGAGGCCCAAGTGGGGGATTCAGTTTCTCCAGTTCGCAGACATGCCATCA
>LPNX010961273.1:175956-228847 GCA_001517045.1 Pseudotsuga menziesii | reverse complement strand
TTATATTAATAGAAATATCTTTTCCTGTCCAATAATGTGTGTTTGAATGTATATTTTATCCATGGGATTATGTCAAATGCTTATAAATTATTGATTATATATGCTAGAATAGATCTAACATCATGATATATAGAATGCTTGTATTGTTTACTTGTTGTTGAGGAAGTAATCTATCAATTCAAGTTGAAGTTGGAAAGCTCAACGGGGATCTACTTCAACCATCCAGAATAAGGTACGAGGTCTAATCCTTTAGTGTTAGACATTTAATTTCTATTGCATATTGGAAAGGATTGATTTCTGGAGTCAAGCTGTCTGTTGTGGTACCCCAAGCCATAGGAATTTCTCTCTGTAACAATTTCCCCCAACAAAGAACAGAGGACAAAATATGGCCTGAAATATGCAACCGCTGCCTCAAGAAAACTCACGGCATAGACACTATTAGATGGAGGAATAGGCCATTGGGTACCTTCTCAGTCAAATAAGCCTATGATATCTTGGTAGCCTCTCCAGACAGCCAGGCCTCTCTGGTTTGGAACCACATTTGGAAGCCTCCTCATTGGACCAAAATCTCTCATTTTCTCTGGCTCCTCATGCATCAAAGGATACTCACTTGGGAGAATATGGCTCGCAAAGGCTTCCAGGGTCCATCTAGATGCTGCCTCTTCAATGAACATCAAGAAACCATTGACCACTTGCTGGATGGTTTCCCCTTCACTAGCTCCCTATGGGACCAAGTTGCAAAGGTTTTTAGTGCACCAATAGAGTCAAAGGCAATGCAACCGACTCTCTTCTTTAGTGGATGGATTATCTTGAAAGAAATATCTTGAACCAACTTTGGATGCTCACTTTAGGGTTTGTGTTCTGGAGCACCAGGAAAGAATAAAACAACAGAATATTCAAGGATTTCATAACTTTTGCTCAAGTACTATGGGATTTGATAAAAAAAAATCTTCAGGAAACCATTCACTCGAAATATTGGATGAACGTAGACCTCCCCACCTCTCAAAGTGAACTGTGCATCTTGAAATCCTTAAACTTCAACTCTTCCATTGTGCCTCCCTCCATCAGAAAACCCATAGTGCGAGTGGTGAGTCCCTTGCTCTGGGATCTTCCCCTAGCAAATTTTTACAATTTGAACTTTGACGAGGTGTTGAAGGGAAACCTTGGATTGGAGGGCTTCATGGGAGCTATAAGAAACCACAAAGGAGATATCATTCATATTTTCTATGGCAACATGGGTCTCAGCTCTAACAATGTCATTGAACTGGAAGGTATGGTAGTAGGTTTACTGATAGTTAATGGGAATAATATTCTTCCTATAATTATGGAAGGTGACTCAACCATCATCCTCTCCCTGGCTACCAAAATTCTCTATTGCTTTCCAGTTTCCAAAGTCACCTCCAGCTGGCACCTAGTGCATGGCTTAAGCTGTCTGGCCACCCTCCTGCATTGCATGCAAGCAATCACCTTCCATCATATGTGCAGGAAATCCAAATCTCTTGCATAATATTTAGCTAACTCAGGCATGAAATTTCCTCTAACCCTTATGGAAGGCACGTTACAAGACTCCTTGGACACTACATTGATTCTTAAGAGCACTCAACTAGCTAGATTCGACCTCTCCCTCCTAGATGCAGGTGACGAGTCTGAGGATCGATGACACGTCCTGCCTCAGCATCTACACCTACCATGTGGCAACCTTCAAGATACTGACCCATCCATCAACCTTGACTTTATAAGCCTCCAGAACCTTTGACATCCATTGCGCGTGGGAGAATATCAGCCTGTCTCTTCGGCACCTGCGACGTGGGTTAGCGATGACCTATTTTCCTCTTAGCCTTCATGGCTATGCAGCAGAATTCATTGCGCACTGGTACCATGGCAAGGGGGAAGGAGGATATGAACATCATGGCAATTCAATTTGACATTCTGTGTGGTCTCCGCTCGACTCTTAAAATCATTGGGCTCACTGTGCAACTGGTGGCTCTCTCGTTCATTTTCTTCAGGATCCCTTAGTCTGTTAAGATTAGAAAGTGGAGGTACAGTCAGGTCGCCATGTCATGCCAAATAGGTACACTGATAAGGGAAATATCAGGCAAAGGCAAATCCAATCATGGTTGCAGCCTCCAAGTCATGGCTGACTATGAACCCCACATCTCTTCTCAGGTTTGCATCCTTATGGAAGCCTAGGAAGGTCATGTCCTGAACCAGAAATTAGCAACTGGTGAGGATGGTAGGAAGATAAACCATTATTGGCTCATGAAAAACATGTTATGCAATTTGGTTGAAGACATGCTCAGCAATTGGTCTGAATCCTGTGACTCTGTCCTTGCCATGAAAACTAGAATCGCTGATATAGACGCTCAACTCACAGCCATGGATAACTCATTTTCCTGAAAGGGCACTGTAGGAATTTCAGGGCATGGTGGTTTGAATGGTGGCAACCATGATTGGGGAGGTGGTGGCAGTGGAAGTGAAACTGGGGGTTTGGTTATCTCTAGTTGTGGGGGAGGTGACAGCGGGAGCGCGACTGGGTGCACAAATATTGGCCCGAGAAAGGAGCGTAGGAAACAAAATCATGCACACAAATGAAGAATATATGCCATGTGTGTGATGGAGACAAGGGAATATCATGAAGGAACCAAAGGACTCATGCAGGAAGATCAGAGAGGTGCATGACATAGGAAAGGAAAGTGCAGAAAGCGCGTAAATGAAAAACGGCTAGAAATAGACAGGGCGGTCGTGGGTGCGAAAGTCGGCTTAAGTTGGTGAATGCCACACGAGTGGAAGCACGCTATAAGTAAGGTCGTTAGTGCCTCGTGTCAAGTCGTGATCACCAAAGCTATAGCCTGGGGGGTTGGCTGATGGTGACAGTTAATAGACTGCCGGTAAGTAGTCGACCCAGTGAGGTCATGTAAAATAATATAAATAGGAGAGATTTAATAGTTAGAGGGTTGCTTTTGGTTAGTCATAATTACAGAATAGGTTTGATAGATGAGATTTGTATACAGTTACAGAGAATAGATCTAAGAGGAGGGTAATCAGGAATCTGTAGGAGGCAGTCAGAGTTAGTGCAATGGGAGAGCTCTGCTAGAGTGGCATAGATGCTAGGGAAGTCAATCCAGGCTATGTGCGGATCTGTAGGTAGTAGCAGTATATTAGGAGAAATAAGACAGAGAGCATGAGAACCATAAGTCTGAACTTAAAGATAGATCTCAATATTAGTTTGCATCCCGCAGATTGCAAGGTGCTATATCATTTCTCATGCCAGATGAAGAGAACCTTGGTGGTTTTTCCCAGATGGGTTTCCATGTTATCTCTTGTGTTTGAATGAATGGATAATATGGTGAATGTGTATGTGATTGATTACTATTTTCTTTCCATATAATTTTCAATGTTGCTTGAATCTCTAGTATTATCCTGCAATTGGTAGATGAATGATCGGAATGCATTACTGAAATGAATCTATATATATCAATCTACATGATTCATGTTGTGAATCCTGACTTAAGTCATAGAGCCAATTGATGTGAATTAGTTGTGCCGCATGAGTTCCACCAGTTGCAAGGTGGAAAGGAAGGTTAGCAATGCATGATGACATATGTTTGTGCTCGGTCGTGTAGAGTTGACTCCTCTGTCCAGCAATACTAATGCCTTCATTGAGCTCCTTGGATGTGAGCCAAGGGACTATACTCCCTCGACAATCGCGGAAACATGGTTTCGGCGGTTACCCATCTATGAGATATCTCGGGTGAGACTTTGTCTGCTTCATAGGTGTTGCATGTGGGGCTTGCTCTATCGGGCCGATATCTCGGGTAGTTTTTAGATCGGCGGGCTGCGCAGAACTTGGGTCGTGCGAGTAGGGAAAAGTGGCCAACAAATGGTTCTGTTGTCGGGACCTTATTTATTAAATCATGGGATATGTTGTGGCACCCAATGAAGGAGGAGATAGAAGATAGGATGGATGCTAAAATGCTGATGTTCACACAAGAAGAGGGCGCAGAAAGATGGGTGAGAGAAAGGAATTGGATAGGGAGACTGTCATACTGATTTAGTCATGCAATCTGTGGAGTGGATATGCTGTGTAAGAGCTAGGAGTAATATGGAAGGTAGTAAGAAGAGATGTTCCCTAGAAGTTCCGAGGATGAGTTAGACACTGGATTCTTGAGAAGTGAAAGGAGGTTCCAATTAGGAAAGAGGACAAAGGTAACATGAGGTAGGAGGGCCTATAGCTTTCCTAGGGAGGGTGAATATGGATGCGAGTCATACATAGATGAAGGGTCCTGCAATGAAGAGGAGGAATATAAGCCGATTTTTGAGAGAGAAGAATCAGGAGGGTCTGCAGAATTGTTAAGAATAGGACGCGAATATGGTATTCCAGAGAGATCCCCTAGAGTGAGACCTAGAATTTCCTCACCTAAACTACTTGTGAACACTAGCAGTCTTAATGTCGGGATTGGTGCACAAGGAAGCTTATCAGGGATCCTAGTAAATCCTCTAAATTCAGCGAATCCAGTGAACAATCCCAGCGCCACCCTAATGGCAGGGACATACGTTAGACTACCCACCTTTAATGGGAATGGAAAAAAAGACCTAGAACAACATTGGTTCCTTTGTGAAGCTATATGGATGGTATGCTTAGTACATAATGATGATATAAAAAAGGCACTGATAATCATGACCTTAAGAGGTCGCTCCTTGGATTGGTTCATGAAATTTTGTGCTGCACCAGCTGGAACCCCCCAGAAGACTCTTGAGGAGATTCGACAAGTAATGATCTGAGAGTTCCGAAAGCCCCAATCGAAGTCCCAATGTATTACCAAGATCAAGGAGATTAAGCAAGCTCCAGCATAAATGGTATGGGACTTTGACCCGCGGTTCAAAACGTGGATGGATAAGGTCATCTTATAGATGTTGGACATGCAGCATAAAGAGTGGTTTATTGCTGTGCTATTGCCAAATATAAGAGGACCACTCATGTAGCAAAAGATCGCAACGCAAATGGAGGCATTGGAGTTAGTAATGAAGCTAGAGGCTTCTCCTATTGGGGACGGTGCCATAGGAATGATACAGATTTAGTCTCAGTTGGCTAATCTGACTATTCAACTCCAAGATATGAAAAGGGGAAAGGAAGCACACGAAGATCTCTAGTGTACACGATGCTGGACCAATGGACATGCCAAATATGAATGCCTGTCATATATGAACTACATCTCGTCTGGTGGGTCAAACACATTGAATAGCCAAGGGTTACCCTGATGGAATATATGCCAAACAAGAGGACACCAGGACATAGATTGCATGTGCATGCACAAGACAGTATGTACACCGACTAGTCTATATTGTAAATTTTGTAAATATGTAGGCCATGATGAAAAGGATTGTAGGGCCTACCAACTCATGAGGGAGAAAATGGTAGATGCATATTTGATGAAGATTGAGGAGTAAGTAAAGATTGAATAGACTCTGCCTTAGTTCCAAGCTACACCTCAGTTTCAAGATGCACCACAATTCCCACCTCTGCAGCAGTTTTAGATGGCACCATAGTTTTAGAATACGGCCCCATATAACTTGCACCAATAGTAGTACCAACAACCACAATACCTGTTACAACCACCTCAAAGGGGGGGTAGAAATTATAAGGGACGAGGAGGAGGAGGATTTGTTTAGGGAAGAGGGCCAGTTGTATGTTACAATTGGGGAGTACCAGGGAATTATTCTGGGGACTTCCCAGAACCTGTGAGGACTTGCTCATATTGCAGGAAGGATCACAATGTGGAGCAATTCCCACAGCTCATCGCTCAATGGAAATCCTGGATGCTTGGTGCAGCCAACCCGGTACCAAACCCTGCACCAAATCCTATGCCGAATGCTCCCAACCTGAATGCTAATATCAAGATACAGATGATAGTTTCCAAACGACGAGAACCAAATGTGGCAATGGTCACAAGGGTAGGTTCTATGACAGGTGCGGACCAAGCTACACAGGTAGAACCTGCGACACATGCACAACCCCAGGTGCAACCTGTCGTGAAGAAGAAAGGAACACTTGACATTCAAGAATAGAAGCACATATTCATGGATGTGTGCCCATATTTCATCAGTGCAGAGAAGACATCTACCTTAGGGAAAGTGAAAGATAATCCTGAGAGATTCCAAAAGATATTTTAACAATGGACTATGGAAAAGAATGTAGGTAAGGTAAGTAAGCTTAAACCTTTCTTGTCAAGTTGTTTAGCGCTAATCAAGGATAAGGAATCACTTGCAGAATTGGAAGCACTCATTGAAACACTTCCAGAGGGAGACCCTCCACCAAACAAGGTTAATAGTATCAAGACCAAGGTCAAGACAGAACGTGAACTGAATATGACCACGAAAATTGGTGATTATGATATGGACTATATCATCCTCAACCTGGGATCCAATGTCAACATTTTAACACACCAGATGTGGGAAATAATGGGTAAGCCACCCTTAGAATGGTCCCCAATTCAATTAAGGCTTGCAAATGAAGCAAAGGTCCTCCTTATTGGTAGACTGAGTCAAGTTCAACTGGATATCGAAGGATTATGCACTTTTTCAAACTTTGAAGTCATAGATATAGTAGACGATACTACCCCATATCTCTCCATGCTTGGGATTGATTGGGTAATGGAAAACCAAATGATCATAAATTTCAAAAGAAGGATCCTATCATTTGAAGATGATGAGATGTGGGTCGTTGCACCCCTTGACCCGCTAGAAGGACCAAGGTACATTGAACCAGTGTTCAACAAAGGGCATGGTGATCACCTTGACACCATCTACAATATAACCGCCCTTCGAGAATACTATATTAATCCTACTACAAATGGTAACTTAAGTTGGAAATGTGAGATTTCATGTACGTAAGACTTAGGAGAGGCACTGGAGAATTAGCAGAACTGATTACATGAAGTCTCTTCAAGAAAATGTGCCAGAATAACTAAGTCTGTCAGACTAGTATGAACTCAGTCGCGACTGCTGCCCACATATGAAGGATTTCCTAACTTGGGAGCGTTCTTGACTGAATTTTAAGAATTTGGTAATAGAGCCGCAATGAATTTCTGCACTAGAATTTGCATTGAAAGCTATGCCTGCGTGATGGTGGGGTATGCATAAGAACACCATAACTAAATGGCCACAGTGCAAAAGGCTGCTAGAATTAAGGTTTGGGGAGAAGATTACAACTATAACACAAATATATATGGGGTTATTAGACCCTATAGAACACTTAGAACAATGTTCCACAACATTCTCGAGCTACCCTCGCCAGGAATGGGTTCACCATTTTATCCATACTCTTGAGATGGCACCATGAGGCTGGTATGCATCTATGGAGCTGCGCCAGGAAACACAGGAATGGGGAGAAGTTGTGCAAAAATTCACTTACACATTCTAGTTCATGGATGAGAAACCGACATGTGATATTGCGCTGAAAACTATTAAGGAGAAAATATTCGCTGAGACCCCACTAGAGATTGTGTATTCTCAAACTTGTGCTGTGCATTCCTATCAATGCTGTGAGACAGTTCAACATTGGATGACATGCTATAATATCTCTAGAGACCTAGATGATTATCTGACCAACATCAATATTCCAGAATTAGAAGGATCGCGTGAGGTTGAAGGGAGCGACATTTCCTGTGACCAGTTTGTTAAGCCACTAAAGATTAAAAAGGTTAACATTGGATGGGAGGACAATTCAAAATTTGCCAACATTGGAGACTACTGGGATGAAGAAATAGTAGCCAAAGTCACCGATTTATTACATTAATTTCAGGACCTATGCTCGATAAACTTTAGGGAAATGAAGGTGATAGTAGGGGATTTGGGTGAAATGAAAATTCCACTTGAACCCGATGCAAGAACAATGAAACAGCGGTCATACAGATTAAACCCATGTTATAAGGAGAAAGTAAAAGAAGAACTGGATCGCATGTTGGAGGCAGTGATTATTGAACTAGTTTAAGAGTCGGAATGGATAAGCTTCATAGTCATTCAGGACAAGAAGGCGACAGGTGAAGTTAGAATCTGTGTCAACTTGAGGAAACTAAATGACGCCTGTTTACATGATCCATTCCCTACACCATTAACAGATGAAGTTTTGGAAAGCGTCGGTGGACAAGAAATGTACTCATTCATATACGAGTTATGAGGATACCATCAGGTCCAAAGTGCGCAAGAAGATCGGCACAAGAGAACCTTTGTAACAGAATGGGGATGCTACCAATACATGGTAATTCCCTTTGGCCGTAAAAATGCCCCTGCTATTTTTTTTAGAATAGTAGTCTTTGATTTCAAATATTTCATTCATAAGTTTCTTGAAGTATACTTTAATGACTGGATGGTCTTTGGTTTGGTAAGAGACCATATTGGAAATTTGCACAGGATGCTAGAAAGGTGTCGCCAGTATCAAATTTCACTGAACTTGAGAAAATGTATATTTTGTGCACCATTTAGTGTACTGCTGGGCCATGTAGTATGCCACGATGGGATCCTGGTTGATCCCATGAAGGTAGCAATTATACTGGACTTGCCTCCGCCCACATCGGTCACACAACTCAGGTCCACATTGGGACATGTTGGGTATTATTGGAAATTCATAAGAGGGTATGCAAAGATAACTACCCCAATGGAGAAGCTACTAAAAAAAGATGCCAAATTCGAGTGGAATGAAAATTACAAAGAGAGCCTGGATAAGTTGAAGGGTAAAATGGCTACTGCACCAATATTAATATTTCTAGATTGGAAAAAAGAATTCCACGTACATGTTGATGCATCATCGATTACGCTTGGTATAGTTCTAACCCAACCAGGATATGGTGCAATTGACCACCCGGTCGCATTTGCAAGTAGGAAACTATCAACGACAAAGAAAAATTATAACACAAATGAAAGAGAAGGGTTTGCAATGGTCTATGCACTACAAAAATTTAGAGATTATCTATTGGGTGGACACTTCAAAATGTTCACTGACCATTCTGTGCTAAAGTACCTGGTTAATAAGCCAGTGTTGGGTGGGGGGGGGGGGGGGAATCTATTGGTGGCTCCACCTATTTCAAGAATTTGAATTTGAAGTCATTGTGAAGCCAGGACAACTAAATGTTGGGCCTGACCACTTATCATGAATTGAAAGTGGGGAGGAACCCACTAGCCTAGAGGACAATTTACCAGATGCGCGGCTATTTGCTATAGATGTTGTTGATAAAGAATTCAATGCTATTATACACATACTAAACACAGACTATGCACTTGAAGACTATTCGACATGGAAAAATAAATAGCTATTTTCCAAGGCCTTAGACTATACAGTAATCGTGGTACAACTCTATAAGTTGGGACTGGATGAAATACTACGAAGATGCATCTTCGATCATGAAAAACAATGGGTAATGGCTGAAGCGCATATGGGTGTGGTAGGAGGACACTATGCCAGGAAAGAAAAAGTGTGTAATATTTTGCAAGACAGACTCTGGTGGCCAACAGTACATATGGATACAAGGAAATACTGTTGCTATTGCGATAAGTGTCAAAGAATGGGGAAACCATCGTGGCGTGATGAAATGCCACTTGCACCACAAATTACACTACATTCCTTTGATAAATGGGAAGTGGATTTTGTTGGCCCTATCAGTTCACCGGGGAAATGGACCGGTGCATAGTATATCATCACTGCTATAGATTACTAGACAATATGGGTAGAGGAAGCACTTGTAAAAGATTATACTATTGCAACTATGGCTAAATTCCTTTTTGATAATGTCGTCACAAGATTTGGTTGTCCCAAGATCCTAATCAGTGACCAAGGTATGCATTTTGTAAATAAGCTAATTGTTGAATTGACTGTAGAATTCCAAAACCAACACAAGAAGACAACACCCTACCATCCTCAAGAAAATGGAACCGTTGAGGTATTCAACAAGGTACTCGAGAATGCATTGACCAAAGTATGCAATGTGCGTAGAGATGACTAGGACTGTAAATTCTCAATGATATTATGGGCCTATAGAACAACATGAAAATGACTAACTGGATACACCCCTTTCCATTTAGTCTATGGAAAATAAGTAGTTGTGCCCATGGAATACATTGTCCCGAGCCTACGAATTGCAGTGATAACAGAGATGACAGATACTGGCATTGTAAAACAAAGGTTGGCGTAGCTGGTTCAAATGGAAGAAGAACATTTTATTGTAGGCTTCCATCAAAATGTGGAAAAGCAGCAGCAGAAATCCTGGCATGACCACCACATCACAACAAAGTAGTTCAAGGTTGGTGGACTTGTTCTGATGTATGATATTACTTTTCTCAAGCATCCGGGTAAGCTCAAAATGCACTGGTTAGGTCCATATGTAGTTTCATACATCACTGAAGTAGGTGCAGTAAAACTACATAAGCTAGATGGAACACTGGTGGTGGGCATGATCAATGGCAGTCGATTAAAACCCTATCTGGTATAGTACCCTCAACTACCTTGACAAATGCATAATGGAGCTTAAGCATGCAAAGGAGGAGCCCATCTTCTCTGCCAGAGGGTTATTCACTCTCTCTAGTTAGCTTAAAGACTCATCTCGTATAAACAGTCCTTACCCTATGCCATATAACCTTTGCATTGCTTTTATTATCCAATGAACCAAAGAGCCGAGCCCACTGCACATGCCGAGCAATCCTTCAGAGCTGAAGCCCTTAATCATTAAAATATTTCAGCAATAGTGAGCACTCCAATGAGGACATCCATGAACCGGTTCATCCGCCCAAGAAGATGAAGAAGATGCAGGAAAAACCAAAAGTAGTACCGAGGCCAAAGACCGTGAAAAAACCACTGCAGAGTCTGCCCCATCCATCACAAGAAGGGAGTCATCTCACACAGCTAACTGCCTCTTGATCACTAGTGCAACCAGTGGGATCCCAAGTTTCTGTCACGTGCACCCTTTAAATGCAGACCTCGCTAGTTCCTCTGGCCCCGTAACAAAAATACCCAAAGGCCGTAGATCCAACCCAGTTCTGGCACCATCACCTGAAACAGAGCTCACTGAAGAAGAGACAAGCTTACTGCCACCGTATGTATCACCCAGGAGGCTAGGTGTCATAGCAGTAATGGTGAACATTCCAAAACTATTAGAAGAACCCACTATTTAAGAGGGCATCACAAAACCACAGGATTCCATCATGACCAAACTTCAGGTATTAAAGTTTGAAGACTATGAAAGTTGGAAGCAAGACATATCCAGAGATCAATTCATGGTCGTAAAAGTTAGTCAACCACCAAATGCAGACGTTGTCTCTGCAATAAAGTATGCACGTGGATTGGAGTAGTATGGTATATTAAACCTGCTCCTTATGCCCCATTTTGGCCAGTCTGGGCCAGTTGAAATGTATGTCAAGCAACTGCTCGTGTGCTTCCATGGTGGCTATCTTTGGCTGAAAAAACCATATGAGGTGACGATGGACCTGATTTTGGCCATTATAGGTCTTCCGTGGCATGGACTCGACCCGACCCCATAATTGCATAATGAGAGGGGAAAGCTAGACAAAAACAATATGAAGACTAAGTACCAGCTCCTCCGTGGCGGAATGGGTTTCCTCATCAACTCCATCGAGGATAGTGCTATACAACCAGTAGAAAAGATCTTCTGTGGCAAGGTCCTACACAAAATGAGGTCAGCTGAGTGCATGGCCGCAACAGTAGAACTTGCAAAAAAGTGTGCACAGGGTGGGGATTTTAAACTGGTCCTAGTTCCTCTTGAATGAACTGATGGATGATGCACAAGAAGCACAAGAACAACCCACAGCTAAGTTTCACTTCTCCTGACTCTTAATTTTAATTTCATTTGCAGTATGGGATTCACCACCAGATTATCTACCTATGGATATCCCCGTAGAGCTCTTCGACAGGCCTTACCAAACAATCTGGGACCATAAGGACAACAAGCACAAGACTGATGCAAAAATTACATTTTTTCTACATGGAGAAAGGCTCTAGAAAATTGTGTGCACGCAGTACTGGCTGAATCTTGCAATGGTTGTGAAGTAACCATTCATTGAATTCCATGAAGCGTCGCACAACATCATCCTGCACCCACGTGGGGACCCCAAGAAGCAAGTGCTTCTGACATTCTTCATCCTCAGGGATGCGAATATCGACCAAGAAATCAAATATTGGCTTGATGAATGGCTCACCCATCATGAGGAGGTGCCTGCAAGACAACAAGTGCCGCAGGGGAATCCACAAAACAACCCAAACCAATATGGCACCAATACTAGTACGAAGGAGCACTAGGATGGCTCCTAAGGAGACGAAGTGGAAGATGAGTGAGACCTACCCAATGCCGACCTTAATGACCCCACTGGGAATGAGGAATTGAGTGTCGACCAAGCAAGAAAAAAGAGGGGCAAGCAACCCATTCAAGAGGAGAAAGATGAAGACACATTGAGCTTCCTGCATAGCAAGAAACAAAAGGTTAATCGGCCCCATGTCAGGGACATAGCAGACGAGGACCTGACCCTTCTTCACGACGTAGTTGCCAAAGTAAATGAGAAAACTTTGGGAAAGCTCGTGACCAGGAAAACCATGGATGATAAGCATCACCAGAAAGGTTAACCAACTTGCACAGAATGTCACAGAAGTACAAGACACCATGCAGGATGAAACCTATGGTGTAAGCCAAGCAGACACCAATAATGATTTTTCCCCTAAGAATAGAAATGTCTACAGAGGCATTATCTAAAATAGGCGAATAAAGAGAGGCAAGTCTACATAACTTGGACACATTAATTTTAAAATTTTCAAAGATAACCTTGCCACAGATATACTCTATTCAACAGGCTACTGCCACAAAACTTAGAATCCAAGAAAATGCAGTTGCTTATCAAGCAGTTAAGGAAACCAAAAAAGTAAGGGAGCCAAAGCAATTTATCAACCACCAGCAGGTAGACGTGGCAGCCCAAGCACAGAGGCAGGCTTCGTTGGAACAAGTAATAAAGGAGGTAGCGACGTAGCTCTTAGACGAGGAGGCATCAATTGAGACATCTATCCAAACTGGCCATAGACCTCCAAAACTAGATCCAGGAGATGAAAACCAACTCGCATCCCAGTACGTCCCCTGAAGTGCTGTAGCAAAGGCAGCATTTGGAAACTCAAGCTATTTCCCATCTTAGGAAAGCTAAGAACATCTGTGTAGAAGCAATGGAAGCAATTGTTGCAACATGGGAACATCTCATTGATGATGAGAATGTAAAACAACTTGCTGAGTAAGTGCATCAAGAAAACTTACAAATCTTGGCACTAAAGACCAAGATTAAGAAGTTGCCAACAAAGGAGAAAATTTCCAGGGGCACTGGGCTTAAGAAGCTCCTCGATAAGGAAAGAATCTTGTGTGATCAGGAAAACATGCGTAACAAGGAAACGACTGAGCAACACGCCGATGCTAAAAGGATAATAGAGTTAATTCAACCAGTCCAGCAGCGAATCCACGAGTTCACTCATGCACTGGCTAGTACCTCATTAGAACACCCTAGTAGTGGTAGAGTGCAGGAACTCGAGCAGTAGGCAGATGAAGCTTGCTAGGAGATGGAATAGCTTACTCCTATTCTAGCCCAGTTCCAGCAAAGTGTCAACAGTGCAGAACAACTTACAGAGAAAGATATAACCGCAACGATGAGCGTAGAAGAACTAAGAGAAGAATCAAGAGAAGAAGAGAAAAATGCAAATAAAGGCGTGTAGGAAAATGAAGTAGAACATGAGGAGCACCATCAAGAAAGCCCGAACCAAACACAGGACAAATCTATGGGCNATATATATATATATGAAGAAAGTATAGGAAAATATGCACTGTAGGTGGCAACCATCGTATGTCCCTTGCTTAGTGGCTTGGGATGAAGCACAAGTGAGTGTTGGGGGCTTGTTGGCCCGGGAAAGGAGCGCAGGAAAGAAACTCGTGCATGCAATCGAAGAAGATATGGTGCACATGCAATAAATAAAATGGAATATCATGAAGGAACCAAAGGCCCATGCAAGAATATCAGAGAGGTGTGCGGCATAGGAAAGGAAAGCGTAGAAAGCACGCAAATGATAAACGACCGAAAAGCGACAGGGCGGTCGTGGGTGCGGAAGTCAGCTTCAGTTGGAGGATACTGCATGAGTGGAAGCATGTTGTAAGTAAGGCTGTTAGTGCCTCATATCAATTCATGATCACCACATTTGTAGCCTGGGGGCCGGTTGATGGTGTCAGTTAACAGACTACCTGTAAGCAGTCAACCTAGTGCGGTCATGTAAAATAATATAAACATGAGAGATTGAATAGTTAGAGGGTTGCTTTTGGTTAGTCGTAATTATAGAATAGGTTTTATACATGATATTTGTATGCAGTGCAGATAACAGATCTAAGAGGAGGGTAATTAGGAATATGCAGGAGGTAGTCAGAGTTAGTGCAATGGGAGAGCTCTGCTAGAGTGGCACAGATGCTAGGGAAGTTGATCCAAGCTGTGTGCGGATCTGTAGGTAGTAGCAATATATTAGGATAAATACGATAGAGAGCATGAGAAGCATAAGTCTGAACTTAAAGACAGATCTCAAGATCATTTTGCATCCCACAAACTGAAAGGTGCTATATCCTTTCTCATGCTAGATGAAGAGCACCTTGGTGGTTTTTCCCAGATGGGTTTCCATGTTATCTCTTGTGTTTGAATGAATGGCTAATATGGTGAATGTGTATGTTATTGATTACTATTTGCTTTTCCTATAATTTTCAATGTTGCCTGAATCTCTGGTATTATCTTGCAATTGGTAGATGAATGATCGGAATGCATTGTTGAAATGAATCTATATATATATATATATATATATATCAGTTTGTATGATTCCTGTTGTGAATACTGACTTAAGTCATAGATCCAATTGATTTGAATCAGATGCACCGCATGAGTTTCACCAGCTGCGAGGTGGAAAGGAAGGTCAGCCATGTGTGATGACATATGTTTGTGCTTGGTTGTGAAGAGCTGACTCCTCTGTTCAGCCATCCTGCTACCTTCATTGAGCTCCTTGGCTGTGATTCAAGGGACTATACTCCCTCAACAATCATGGAAACATGGTTCTGGCAGTTACCCATTTATGAGATATCTCAAGTACGACTACGCCTGCTTCGCAAGTGTTGTCGATGGGGCTTACTCTATCGGGCCGTTATCTCGGGTAGTTGTTTGATAGACGGGCTGCGCAGAACTTAGGTCACGTGAGTAGGGAAAAGTGGCAAAAAAAAACAATATATCCTCATGCTCTACCTTTCCCCATCCCCTCAATTATTGATCCTCTCTTCAAGAACCTAAAGGAAATGTCCAGCTAGATGCCTGATCAGCAACAACAACTAGCACAATCAGCTTCGGAAGCTGCCACCAACTCACCCACTTAGTCGTAGGAAGAATGATGGGATTTCCCCATCATTAAAGAAGTTCCATAGACCTAAGGTTCGTGCTTTCTAGTAGCAGAATGGACCTTTCATCCCAAGTTTTTTGTCAACCCTAACCATGGATTTCTTTAAATTTGAACTTTGTATCTATGTCTGTGTCTGGAAACTATGTCCAGGACTATGTCTATGTATCTGTCTACTTTAAATTTGAATTTAGTGTCTGTATGATGTCTCTGTCTATGTCCCTTAGTATCTGTAGATGCCCCTCAGTTTTGGCTAGGATGAATTTTGTAAATTTTGCCTCTGTATTTTAATAGAATTCTGCAGCTTACAATTTTTTTTTTTCATTACATCATATGATACGAGTACAAGGCCATGTATATTACAAAGGTGGATCAAAGCCACAATATACAATGATGAGTCTTCAAAATATGGAAACTGTGTAACTGATCATAACATAATCTTGTGCAACTCAGGTTATAAATGTTAACCTAAGGTCTTCATCGAAATCCAAAGAAACTAGTACAATCCCTACCATGTGAATAGATGTGTTGAAGTCAAACATGGAAGGAACTCAACAAAATGTCAGACAATGAGTGGAATTGACAACTGGAGAAAAGGAGTTCACCAATGATGATAGTGAATCCTAAGGTACCATCGTCAAAGCTCTAGGTATTCGTCTTTGGGAAGCATTGATCAGAAACCATACTATAATTTGGAAGGAAATAGATCCTCCAACAGATCACAAGAGTGACTAGGAACTGGATACAGAAAGGTAGACACAAGTAATACTCAGATACGATAATAATGGAATCAGGATAATAATCAAATGAAGGGATAAATCCTTGAACAATAAGCACGACACAGAGATGACCCAAGGCAACTTTTAACTTGCAGATAGGACAACTAGACTTATCTGTCATGTAGGAGACATGATTAGATTCCCCATGTATAAAGGACAAGTGGAGGAGTAAGAAACTTGAAGTAATAGCTGATCTGAAAGTGTAAACTGAAACATGAGTATCAAAATGTTTAGAGAGTGCTATGTTCAAGGAGGACATGTTTCCACTGTTTATAACCCAAAGAGAATACTTCTTCCTTATCTTTCGTGTTAAATTTTAACGATTCCAGGAAAGTCAACTAAGGTCTCTCTTCATTTTTTACAAGTTTGAAGAGGGGAGAGAATAATGCTTGATAAAATCACTGATTCATGGATTTTATGAGCCCGAAATAGTACATGCTCGTTGGTTATTTTATATTTTTAGAGTCTTAAAACTCCGAATAAGACTCCATGGGGGTGCTTTTTTGTACAAATTAGTCTCCTGAGGCCGAAAAAGTATAAAACAAACCACAGAAGAACTCTCTTAGCTTCAAAATAAGTAAGGCACACCTTTTTTCGTACTTAGTCACGAAGGTCCGAAAAAGGTTAAATTACCGCCTACCAACACCCCTTCAAAAGAAACATATAGCCTGATTTTTACGAGTGTGTGTTGATGTATTTGTAACTCTAGAATGTATTCACTTGTATATCTTATATTTCATTTCATTGTACCCCGATGTTCCTATCAGGAGAATCATTAATATAATAAATTCACGTAAATTCATAGAGGTTAACCCTCTGTTGTAAGTTGAGGCAATATTCCCCACATTTGAGGGGTACCAGGGTTATTAGACTCTTCTAGTGAGGTTGGCCCTGGTAAGTAATTGTCAAGTGAAAAACTAGTATAAATAGAGAGTGAGACTCTCTATTTGGACCACACACACTCACTCAACTGTAGTGCATGAGTGAGAGAAGAGGAGCTCGCACAAGTGAGAGAGAGAATACTTTTCATAGATCATCTTTGTGTGTTTTTTTTGGGTTTTACTTTTTCCATTGGTGCTCATTCTATCTTTGAGGAAGTTGAGGGATTTTCTCCTTTATGGTTTCCCCGAGGAACACTCTTTGTGTCTCTTGTCTCTTGTGATTATTGTTGTGCATGTTATTCTCTCAGATAAGATCCTAGATCATATTGATTAAATGATAAAATATAACATGGTATCGGATCTAACCTAAGAAGAAGAAACTGTGCAGCTGTAGAAGCTAGGGCTTCTTACTATTTTGGTATCTCTCCATAGATCATTAGCAAAATGAGGCTAGGTTGACTCTCCATTGAAGGGTGCATCTTTCTATTGAAGAAAAATCTAATTCTGAGCACTTCCAATTTTTGACCTACCACTACAACGGGAAAATAGGGATTTTCACTGAAGTGGAATTTTTGAGTGATCCTAGCTTAGGATTTATCTCCTCCTCAAAATAAAAGTTTAGAGATCAAGATCGAATTTTTTGGTTGGGTAGAACTCCAGGAAAGTCAAACCCTATTTTTCCCCTAAACTAGAAAACCAACACTGCAGAATTTCATCTCCAGATCCAGTTTTGACATCTTAAACTGGTAAGATATAAATCTTGTGTATTTCCATTTGAGGTTCTCATCATAAGATGTCTCATCACACTAAGCTTGATGAAAAGATTGAAGGAGCTGAAAAATTCTGAGCATGGAAGTACAAGATCTCACTGGTCCTTGAAGTGAATGAATTGGACTCCTACATAAGTGGAGAGGTTCCAGTTCCAGAGGGAGATGAGGCTAAAGCATTACACAAGAAGAACTTGGTCAAGGCCAAGAGGATAGTTACTGATTCCATCAAGGATCACCTTATACCCCAGGTGTCTTCCATAAAGAAAACTAAAGAGATATTTGACTTCTTGACCAAGCTATTTGAAGGGAACAATATAAATCGAAAGATGACTTTGAGAAACCAGTTGAAGAATGTAAAGATCCAGAATGAAAAAACCATCCAGTCATACTTTACAAGGGTTTCTCAAATCAAGGAAAAACTTGAAGCAGTAGAAGAAGAAGTAGAGAATGGATAAATAGTGATGACCACCTTAAACGGTCTCCCTAGGTCATTGGACTCCTTCATTCAAGTGATTTGTGCTAGAAGAAAGCTCATCACCTTCAATAGACTGTGGGAGGAATGCACACAAGAAGAAGCTCAAATAGTAGCTCGAGAAGAAAAGATGGGAAGTGAAGATCAAGCTCTCACAACACACACCAAGAAATTCATAAAGGACCACCACCATCCCATAGGTAAGCATTCTCACTGAAAAGATATCCCTAAAGGATATAGCATAGATCTATCTAAATTCAGATGCTATACCTGCGATGAGAAAGGACACTTTTGACAAAAATTGTCTTATGAATAAGGGGGTGTCTCACAAGAAGAAATAAATCAAAAGAAAACATCATGCTCACACTGTAAAGGATGATGATCCTCCTAGGAAGAGAGTCAAAGAATAAAATGAATATTCTTCAAGTGATGAAGAGTATGCTTTGATTTCTGCCCTCACGAGGACTGTTACAAATGGAAGCAATGATTGGCTCATAGATAGTGGGGCTTCCATGCATATGACGGGATTCAAAGAATCCTTTATGAAACTATTTGGACATGATTCACCCCATAAAGTAAAACTTGGGGATGGCTACTAGTATCCCATAAAAGGTAGTGGTGAATCCTCCTATAAGCTATACTCTGGAAAATCTATGAAGATGAAGGATGTTTTATTTGTACCAGGACTAAAGAAGAATCTTCTCTCCATATCTGCAGTGGATGCAAAAGGTATGAGGGTTACATTTATTGATGGCCAAGTCCTTATGTGGCCAAAGGGAAAGACTATAGATGATGTAGTAGTGATTAGAGAGCAAGACGGAGGATTATACAAATTAAAGGGCCAACCAGAACAAGCTTTGGTCCATGACTCAATAGATCCAAGTGAAATTTGGCATAGAAGGATTGCACATGTGCACTACAGGGCAATACCACTTGCAAGAAAAGTTGTTGAAGGTCTTCCAGAAATACAGGAAAAACATAAAGGTGTTTGCAAAGGATGTGTGAAAGGAAAGAACACAAAGAAGACATTAACAAGCAGCGAGAGCAAGGAAAAAGGAATCTTGGAAATCATCCACTCCGATGTATGCGGCCTGATGTCATCTAGTTCATTAAGTGGGTATGTATATTATGTTTATTTCAATGATGATTTCTCTAGGAATACATGGATATATTTCTTGAAAATCAAAGATGAAGTGCTCAATAAGTTCAAGGAATTCAAATCCTTGATCAAGAACCACACAGAGAAGAAAATCAATACCTTTCGATCAGACAATGGTGGGGAATCCACATCATATGAATTCAAGGAATTATGTAGAGATTCAGGGATTAAGAGGGAGTTGAACACTCCATATAATCCACAACAGAATGGGGTTGCAGAAAGGAATAATAGAACGATTATGAAAGCAGTAAGGGAAATTCTTCATGATCAAGATCTTCCCATGCATCTATGGGAAAAAGCTACTAGGACAACAGTGTATGTAAAGAACCAAACTCCACATAGAGTAATGGAGAACACAACACCTGAACAAGTATTCTTTAGCAAGAAAAAATAATTCAGTCATCTCAGAATATTTTGTTGTCCAGTGTACATACACTTTCTGAAAGAAAAGAGGACAAAGTTAGATCCTTTAGGAAAGAAGGTTATATTTGTGGGATATAGTGAAAGCTCGAAGGATTACGGAATATATTTCCTAGGATTAAAGAATATTGACATCAGTAGAGATGTGACATTTAACGAAGACTCAGCTTACAACAAATCCAAAAAAATAACTATTACAAAACTTGAAGAAACAGAAGTACCTAGGATCCGAGATACAACTGTGAAGGTAGCAACTCTAGAAGAAGATCGAGAAATAGGAGAACCTCAGGAACCTGTGGATCCACCCTAAGAGAAGAATCCTTACAAAATTAAATCTGCATGGGTACAAGAGGCTATCCAAGGTGCTGAAAAATATGGGTTTCCAGAAGAAATGCATAGAGAAAGGAAGAGAACTAGGTCCTACTCCATCTATGTAGCCCTATTATGATTGATAAATAACTTTCCAACTATGAACAAGTGGTAGGAACGAAAGAATGGAAGGATGCTATGATCAAGGAGTATGAGATGATCATGAAGAATGATGTTTGGGATGTTTTCCCAAGACTAGAGGGAAAGTCTGTTGTGACTTCCAAGTGGGTCTACAAGACCAAGCATGCTGCAGATGGTAGCATGGAAAAATATAAAACAAGATTTGAAAAGAAGGGATAGATTCTGAGGAGAATTTTTCACATGTAGCTAGATACACTTCCATCAGATCAATACTTTATTTGGCTACAGTAATGAAATGGAAGATACACCAGATGGATGTCAAGACCACTTTCTTGAATGGTGTAGTAGAAGAGGAAGTGTATGTGGAGAATCCACTTGGTGTTGAGACAAATGACAGGGAGACTCGTGTGCAAATTAAAGAAGGCCCTGTACGGTTTGAAATAGGCACCCGGGACATGGTTATGGTAGAATTGACAGCTTCCTGACTAGCTTAGGATTTAACAAGAGTAAAGAGGATTCCAACCTTTACTAAGGTTGAGTAAGGGAACTCGATGATACTCCTACTATATGTAGATGACCTGTTTGTAACAGGTGAGGATGGGTTGACAGCTAACACCAAGAGGAAGCTTATTGTCGAGTTTTAGATGAAAGACTTGGGTATGATGCACTAATTTATAGACATGAGGGTGTGGCAGAATGAAGATGGAATCTCCCTGGGACAAGGGAAGTATGCAGTAGAGATCCTTAAGAGGTTCGAGATTGTTATAGCTGATTTTACCACACATGGTGAATCACACTTTTATGGCCTTCCCCATCCCTCTGCAGACTCGTTAGACCCCATGGACCATTTTTGTACCTTTGATGTTTCCATTATCATCCCTAAAAACATGCAATAATTTCCATATGCGACTTTTAATCCCTTTCTCGCGTATATATGTGGATTTGACCCTTAAACCCGTGTACATCGGGATGTGTGAAAAAGGCCAAATGATTTTGGAATTTTCCTTGATGTGGATCCGAGTCACTTGTCTTTTGGCCTTCCATATGCCTTGAGATTGCTCGGATTTGACCTTCCATTACCCCATTTAAGAGATATATAAGGAACCCTTTAGATACATTGAAGGGGGAGAAATTGAAGAGCAAGAAAATTATAGTCCATTGTTGCCGGAGCTTATACTTGAGTCTGCATCCCTTTGTCCATTGGAGCACTTTGTGTTCTTCTCAAGCTTGCCTTTTTATTGTGAGATTGCTATCGAGAGAAGGAGGATTTAAGTGGTGGCGGCCCAAGTGGGGGACTCAGTTTGTCCAATTCGTAGACGTGCCGACAGAGGTTATCACTATTGTAATCTATGTTTTATATCAATAGAAATATCTTTTCCTGTCTAATAATGTGTATTTAAATGAGTATTTGATCCATGGATGCTTTTAAATGCTTATATGTTATTGATTATATATGCTAGAGTAGTTCTAACACAATTATATATAGCATGCTTGTCTTGTTTGCTGAATGTTGAGGAAGAAAATTGCTAATACAAGCGAGATTGGAAAAGCTCAATGGGGATCTACATCAACCTTCCAGAATAAGGTACGAACCGAGATCCTTTAGTGTTATATGTTTGGTTTCTATTGCATATAGGAAAGGATTGATTTCTCAAGTCAAGATGTCTGTTGTGGTACCCAAAGCCATAGGAATTTATCTCCGTAACATATATGATGGACTGCAAGGCTATGACCACACCTATGGCATCGAACCTGAAGCTATTGAGTGATGCTTCATTAGAGTTGATTGATGCTATGACGTATCATCAGATTATTGGGTCTTTGATGTACCTAATGAATACGAGACCAAATATTTACTTTGATATGAACACATTGAGCCAGTTCCTGACGGATCCAAGACATGTTCACCTGATTGCTGCAAATCATATTCTAAGGTACCTAAAGGGTATAGTTGATTATGGGATCAAGTATGATGTGAATCAAAATATTAACATGGAAGGTTCTATGGATTCGGATCAAGAAGGCAGTGCCATTTATAGGAAGAGCACTTTGGGGTGCTGCTTCAGTATGGGATTAGGTGTGATCTCTTGTTTTAGTAGGAAGAAATCTGGTATGGCACTGAGTACAACTAAAGTAGAGTATGTTGCAGCTTGTTTGGCTAGATGTGAGTGCTGATCATTTCTGACATGGTGGCAAGTTACCCCCCCCCATGGTTAGATGTAAGTGTTGTGCCTTTCTGACATGGTTGCAGGCTAGGCCTCCCATGGTTAGATGTGAGTGCTGAGCCTTTCTGGCATGGTGGCAGGTTGGGCCTCCCATGGGGAGATGTAATTTCTATGCCTTTTTGACATGGTGGAAGGATGTGCCTCACATGGTCAGATGTGAGTGCTGAGCCTTTCTGACATGGTGGTAGGCTGGGCCTCTCATGGTTAGATGTAAGTGTTGCGCCTTTCTGACACGGTGGCAGGATGTGCCTCCCATGGTCAGATGTGAGTGCCATTCATTTTTGACATGGTGGTAGGATGGGCCTCCCATGGTCAAATGTAAGTGTCGCGCCTTTCTGACATGGTGGTAGGTTGGGCCTCCCATGGTCATATGTGAGTGCTGAGCGTTTTTGACATGGTGATAGGCTGGGCCTCCCATGGTGAGATGTAAGTGTTGCACCTTTCTAACATGGTGGAAGGATGGGCCTCCCATGGTCAGATATGAGTGCTGATCCTTTTTGAGATGGTGGAAGGCTGGGCCTCCCATGGTCAGATGTAAGTGCTGTGCCTTTTTGACATGGAGAGAGGATTGGTTCCTCCCATGGTTAGATGTGAGTGCTGTTCCTTTTTGACATGGAGAGAGGATTGGTTCCTCCCATGGTCAAATGTAAGAACAGAAGAAGATGAATACCTACATGGAGGATAGGCCTACAACCAACATGAAAAAGGGCTGGCTCTATAGAACTTCCTATGATGAGTAGAATTGAGAGATAGCACCATTTGCACAAGATAGAAGGAGCAGTGACGATGATGATGATCCAGCTTTGATAATGATCCAGTGATGAATACTTGTGTTGATGAACTTTGTCAAGAGAATACCTTCCTAGTTAAGAGGGAGTGTTGATGTATTTGTAACTTTGGAATGTATTCACTTGTATATCTTATATTGTATTTCGTTGTACCATGATGTTCCTATCAAGAGAATCATTAATATAATAAAGTCATGTAAATTCATAGAAGTTAACCCTCCATTGTAAGTCAGTGAAATAGTTCCCACATTTGAAGGGCACTAGGGTTATTAGACTCTCCTAGTGAGGTCGACCCTGGTAAGTAATTATTAAGTGGAAAACTAGTATAAATAGAGAGTGAGACTCTCTATTGGGAACACACACACTCACTCAACTATAGCGCATGAGTGAGAGAAGAGGAGCTCACACAAGTGAGAGAGAAAAATTGTCAGAGATTATCTTTGTGTTTTTTTTTGGGTTTTACTTTTTCCATTGGTGCTCATTCTATCTCTGAAGAAGTTGCGGGGTTTTCTCCTTTATGTTTTCCTTGAGGAAAACTCTTTGTGTCTCTTGTCTCTTGTGATTATTGCTATGCATGTTATTCTCTCAGATAAGATCCTAGATAATATTGATTAAATGATAAAATATAACAGTGTGAAGCAAGGAAAGATCACTCAGAAAAATCCATTTGATTACGAGAAATGGGGATTACAACACTAAAACTCAATGATTTGTTCTTTAGGGTTTAACGAGCATGAAAAATACATAAAGTACACTCAGAATATTTTTTATGTTTGGATCCAGAGCACGAAAAAGAGAAAAATAAGCTCATACCGGGTGCTCCTTTTTTGTAAGTTTAGTCCCTCAGGTCCGGAAAAGTGGTAAACCTATACCTGAGAATACTCTTCTCAATTTCAAAGAAAAGAGAGTGTTCCTTTTTTGTATTATTCCTCATGGTTCAAAAAATTGAGAACCTACCACCAATGTGATTTCCCATTCACATATTCTTAACGAGCCCGAACATAAAAGTTTACTCGGTAGTCAAGTCTATTTTCAGGAGTTAGACCTGGGCCTAAAGAAAATCCATAATGGTGGGGAGCCTTATAAAATGGGGATATATTGTAAAAAGAGACCAAAATGAGGCTCAATTTAGCGACAAAAATAGATGAGAAGGCTCCCCTAAACCTATGACAAATGCGGCATGAGTACCAAAAGACGACAAAATGTTCTAAACTAGGGTACTCATGCAAAGGAGGCCCTATCCACGGAAGAACAATGATGTAGATGAGGTAAAAATTGTTAAACACCATAGTCCATGGTCAAAGAGGTAATCCTAGGGTTAAAAACAAATAAGGTATAGATGCATAACGACATATGAAAGACCCAAATCCAACCTTATATGAGCGGATAACAAATTTTGAAATAATTTGAACCTGTTGCATTAGGGAAAAAAGACATCGTATTAGTTCAATTATAAAAATAATTTTCAAAGTATAGGCGAGAAACCCAAAAATTGAAATTTTTTCTATATATAGTTCAAAAATAGAATTAAAACATACCATTTCATATTTTTTACCCAATTTGGAAATATTTCACCCTTGACTTGGATTTCTCAACAAGGGAAACCGGTGGATGATTTTAAATTCCGCAAGTGTCACGTTAGATAAATTTCCCTTCTCTTTCATTCCATCCATTCTAAATTTTAATTTTATGCAAAATTTTACTGTTTCAGGCATTCCCTAGGGAGGTTGTGTAGTACAAGCAGGTAGGCGACTTATACAGTCACGTACACACATTGTACACACAACCTGCATGAAGGAAACTTGTGTGTGACATGTGACCTATCTAAAATACAGTCACGTGTACTGAGCCACATAGAAAATTTTAAATTATGGAAAAAATTAAAAGAATTTGATATATTCTAATGATTAATGGTGGTCAATTGGGAAGGTTCAATCATGGTTTTAGAATGGAGGGAACAAGAACACGAGGATATGGACTGAGATTATCTTCGCGATGCCCCCACTGTACATGCATTACGGCAATGTGGGTTACTAAAGTTTTTCTGCACTTCTCCAATGCAGGCCAATGTCCACTTTCTTAAACATTTGATTAGATATTGGGATCGTGACCTCGAGACTTTTAATCTTCAAGGTGAGATCTTGGATATTTCTTTAGGAAACAAATATTTAATCATGGGGTTGTCTCACATGGGTATCCCTCTGAACCTTGAAGGTACTAGTAGGGGTGGTGACCCCATAAGTTTCCAAGACTATGTGGATACCTGCTGCACGGTAGGGAGTCAGAAAAAGGGATTGTGCATCCTGATTGTTCATATTGCCAACTTTCCACTATAGGTAAGTAGAATAGTACGGGTTGCAGGATCTTCTTTGTTACATCTCGCCACTCTGACACAAATGAGAGTGGAAGTGGAGTGTTTACAGGGAACTGTGTTTGATTGGTGCTTGGGTATAATCCAGATCATGAAGAAACAACTCTCTGACTGTAAGAGAGGATGCCACAAGAATTTTGGGTATTCTAGTATATTAGTATCATTCTTCTTTGAGAGAGTGTTTGCTATCAACCCTGCGGTACCACTTCTAGCTTTCTCTTATCACCAGCCTAGGCTAACCAGGTGGGGATAAGTCTTCCTTCACCAAGGTGGCAGAGGATCTGTCCAGGGTGTATACGATGATGAATTATATGTGTGGTGGGGGCGGGAGTTACCAACACTTGAGCTATTTCCTTACTAAGATTTAGATTTTCGAGGAGACAACGATCTCGTCCTCTCGCCAGGAGGAAAATGGGGAGATCTAGGTATTTTTCTTTTTATGTTTTTAATTTTTTATGAATTTTTATCATAAAGTTATATACATATGTATAAGAGTTTTTTAATCCATTTTAATGTTGTTAAAATGTAGATATTGGACCTCTATGCCCCGATGGGAACCCCAGGATGTATGTGCGGCATGTACCAGGTGGAGACCAGGGTTTACTGACAGTACTTGAGGGAAATATGGTGATGATGAACCAAAGAGTTCCAACTATATAGATCGAGCACATTCCTAATATTATGCAATAATTTGTAGTGGGAATTCCACCTATCTAGATACGCCTCATGAGGAGGGTAGCCAGGGTCATTCTAGTTTACATAGAATCCAAATAGGTTTTTGCAGCCGAGGAGGCTAATGATGCTGATGATGCTGGTGATGTGGGTGATCAGGCCTAGATCTATAGGCATTTTATAGATTACGATCCAATTTTTTTGTATATTTATACATTTCTGACTCAATCTTAGGATCAAAACTCGACCTATCTATGGATATATTTTTACATACATACATACATACATACATACATACATACATACATACATACATACATACATACATACATACATACATACATACATACATACATACATACATATATATATATATATATATATATATATATATATATATATATATTGCATGGTTATTTACATGTGTTGTAAATGTATCTCTTGTGTATATTTTACAAAATGTGTGTGAGATGCCAATATAGAATATAGTTCGCATATGCATCAGTCAATGTATTTTCATTACGTGAAATGTGGTTAAATGAAATATAATTGAAATTTATTTCAAGTAATATAACCTAAAAAAACATACGTAACAAGGTAGGGTTTCACACCTGATAAGCTCCATTGAGTTGGGAAACCACCAGTTGAGAGTCAAGTCTGAATTCTAACTAGGTGATGCCATGTGACACGACATCCCATAACAACTCAATAAAAGCTCTGTACTCTGCCACATTATTGGTAGCAGGACTTAAGAAAGCAACCCCAGAGGAAACTAGTTGTCTTGAGGGTGAATAGATGACCCATGTGGCTGAAGCCAGGTTACAAGTATCACAACTAGCACCATCCGCAAAACCTACAAAACACTCAGCTGACATCTCTAACAATAACTAGATGATATAAGAAACACTAACCAACTAACTATTGTACATAAAACTACATACAATAAAATACAAGAAAAAGCACTAAGCCTAGGCATAGTACTTCTTCAGGTAGAGCCCATTCTTGGGCTCAGGAAGCTTATTTCCATCAAAATCAGTTAACTCATATTCCCCTTTTTTCAATATCTTCGACACAATGTAAGGTACTAACCACATGGACTTGAACTTTCCTACCCCCAAGAGTTCTTTGTTCTAATCGCAGAGCAAGACAAGCTCCCCCTTAAATAAAATTTTAGACTTGACCAATTTATCATATTGGTTTTTAACCCTATTCTTATGATCTCTGTTTCCAAATGTAGCAAATTTTATTCTAATTAAGTCATGTCAAGGAGTACATGAATGTCAATTTTAAGCGATGGAATTTCACATTCAACTAGAGTTATTGCTTCCACCCTGTGAATGAGTCGAAACGATGAAAACCCCATGGCAGTTTTAGCATTAGTCTGGTATGCCCAAAGTGTAGGATATAGCATAATGTGCCAATTTGACCAAGTTGTATTGATAGTATGCTTGAGAATAGTATTCAAGGTCTTATTGACTACCTTGACTTGACCATTCACTTGCAGGTAGAAGGAAGATGAGTGATCTTGCTAAACCCTAACATAGTAGCCAATTCGTTCATCATACTATTTTGGAAATGAATTCCATGGTCAGTGACAATCTCCTTTCAAATTTTGAAGTGAGTAATGATCTGGTTGAACACGAAAAAAGCTGCAGTTTCATCATTAGCTGTGAAGGTAGGCATTTCCTCTACCCACTTGCTAAAGTAACCAACAATGACAATGATATATTCCCCCCCCCAGCTGAAAATGGGTTTCACATAACGTAATATAGTCCCCACTTAGTGAATGGGCCCACTACGATGACAGGAAACAAAGGAGCCAGATGTGACCACATTTTGCTAGTGTAGAGATGACATGGATGAGAGCATTTCATAGCCTCCAAAAAATCCTTAAAGATCGTGGGCTAGAAATAACCGGCACGTAAAATATTTTGGGTCATTGCTAACCAAGATAAATGACCCCCACATTTTGGGATTCATTTAGGACATGCTCAGCCTCCTCATGGGTGAGGCAATGATGCAAAACATAGTCTACCTCTCTACAGTACAAAGTATCCCCGATGATAAGGTAGTTTTTTTCATATACGTGCAGGTTATGTCACTATTCCCTCGAGAAGGACATAAGACTCTTCAAAGTCTAGAGATAGATAAGTATATCCCCATACCAAGGATCCGAGGTTGAAATCAGAAAAATGTACTCATCTAGGAATGAGTCTTCTTCAATAGCTACATTCTATTCCGTTGGAAATTTTGCAAAAAAAAGGACTTCTTAGATTTGTCAAACTGGATATCCAAGTAAAACTCTTGGAGAATAACTATCCATTTATTGAATTTGACCCCGATTATGCATCAGGACAAAACATACTGAAAGGGATTAACATCTTCCACTACTGTAGCGGTCCTTAGTAGGATGTAGTCACGTAACCTTTGCACAGCATAAACAACTGCTAAATCCAACTTCTTAACATGGGAGTATCGAAGTTTAGGGCCAGCCAATGCGTGACTAAGATAATATTCTCTTGGATCTTGTCATCTTCCTGTACCAATACTACCCCAATGGTCGATTCCGATGTAGCCAGATATAATATAAAATCTTGAGAGTAATCCAACAGGTGTAACATAGGATCCGACAACAAAGCTTTCCTTAATTCCTCAAAAGCAAGTTGTGTGGTTTCATCCCATACAAATGGAGTGTCCCGCTTCAACAGACACATGAAACCTTTAGTGATATTTGCAAAGTTAATGATAAAGTGTCGAAGAAAATTAGACTTTACTTGCAGGCTTTGATTTCCCTATAGAATGAGGAGGAGGTATATTTACAATGGCGTCTACTTTCAAAGGTTCCACCTGAATACCTTTTTTTCATACTATGAACTTGAGTAGCTATCCTAAATCAACACATAAAACACACTTGTGGGGATTCAAGCGTATTTTGTAATGCCTACATCGTTTGAAAATCAAGCAGAGATGATTTGGATGATCAATCTTCTTACGAGAATGAGCAGGAAACTCATCTATGTACGACTCGATAATGTTCGTAATGTCATGGAAAGAAAAATTCATTTCCCGCTAAAAGGTAGCCCATGAATTTTTCAATCCAAAAGGAATTTTTTTGTACGTGAAGGTACCCCATGGAAAAATAAAAGTCATTTTATGTTGGTATTTTGGTTTAATTTGGATTTGATTGTACCCAAAAAAACCATCCATAAATGAAAAAACTTCACTCCCCGCACAAGCATCAATGATTTATCTATAAAAGGTGTGGGGTAATTGTCCTTGGGACATGCCTTGTTCAAGTCATGAAAATATGTACATACACATATTGTTCCTTGCTTCTTATCAATGGGAATAGGATTGGATACCCATTCCGTCAAAGCAATCGGGTAGATAAAACCAATTTTCAGCAATTTTTCCACTTCAGCTTTAACATCTATTGTTTTACATGGGCTAACAGGTATAATATTTTGTCGAACAGGTTTAGAATCAAGATAGGTTCGGATTTAATGTTCAAAAATCGATGGATCTATGCCTGGAATATCCTCATATTAATAGGAAAACACATTGTGAAACTCTTTAAATAAGGTCGTATAGATAACAATCTCCTCTAGAGAGTAGTTTCCACCGATATGTACATTTTCGATGACGTCAGGGTTTGCAGAGATGTTTATAGGAATGTTAAAATAAATATTCACCATATTCCCCTTGGAAAAAATTATGTCCCTTGGCAAGGGATTAATCGTTAGATCAACATCATCTTTCAATCTCACATGGAATTCCTAGTTTTCAATTCTACTCAGCTCTGGAAGGAAGTAGGATCTATGGTGAAGATCTTCGCAGATATTGTCTCACCCACCCATGGCTTCCAAAATGGATTCATCTCAAGGAAAAACAATGTCTAAGTAGTCATATGAATATAACGGGTTCTCTTCCCAAGCAGGCAGGTAAGCTTCTTCTGACTCCTCTAAGTCTTTAGAAGGAGTCGAGATCGGATCAGCAGTGGTGTTAATGATAGCTTGGTAGGCCACTTCCATTGCATATAAGGGCACCTGAGGTTCATGGAGGGTAGGAAGGGCCCAAGGATCAGTTCTATCAACATACACTGCAATAGACTTACCCACACTCGTAGAACCTAGATAATTTATCGGGGCTGGGATATCAAATGTTCCCATTAATGATGAATAAATTCTAGCTCCCAAGCTCTCCGTAGCTAATTTAAACTGATCAACAAATGGTACCATGGACTCATTCATTTCCAAACGTCCCCTTCAAGTGAAATTGAGTTGGTCAACAGTAACCAACTTTCCTTCATGTGGAAAAACCACCACTCGAAGAAAAACCAAGGAAATTGTGCACATAGCATAAGTCTAGCTTCTCCCCAGAATCAAGTTATAGTCCAACGGAGCATGGTAGGATACCATGCAGGAGGAAATAACTCCCATCAAAAGCAGTAAGGAAGGTTTTCGATGAAAACTAGTTCCGGGGAACCTAAAGCTTTCCAGTAATAAAGAGACATAACACATTTGGAAGCACCCTCGTCAACAACTTAACACCCAATGCTTTTACCACCATGAACGACATCTACTGACAAGGCCACATGATATGGTAGGTGAATATTGACATCTGACAGATTAAACTTTGCCAATAAACTCAAGGAATCTGTGCTTCCTAAAGCTACTAAAAGGGAATCCTGCTAAGCAGGACAAATCTGAAGCACTTCCAATGCAGACATTGCACAAGGGGTTTGGGACAAATCTTCCACCATAGAGTAGTTAGAAGCATCCCTAGATTTTGGGTTGTGAAATTCCTTTTTAAAGATACATTTCAGAATTTTAGGCAATGGATCAACATGTTTCTTAATTGTGAGAGGGTTAGAGGTTTCACCAACAAACTTACCCTTATCAGGAGCCTTCGTCTCATAATTTTTATTTCCCATCTGGAGAAAGGTACTAGATCGTACCATGTTGATATAATTTTGGTCAAGAGGGGCACGGGCACCAGAAGTGCCCCTATCTACATTAGAAATAGAAGTTGTATTCTGTGCTTATGGAAATGGATCCTTTAGGACAACTGGTTGTTAGGTCTTGAGAAGCTTCTAAGCTTGATCAATGAGAGGGAATTGATGAGTTATGTGATCTCCCTAGAAAAACTTACAGGGAAATTTCACCTTCTTCTTATCCTTCTTGCCCCCATCAACATTGTTCTTGGGTTTAGGCTTGTTTTTGTTTCCCTCACCTTTCTTCCCTTTCTTCTTTTTCCCACTGGGATGCTGATTGCCCTTTTGGAAGGATTTTACAAAAACATTTGCATTTTGGGGTGAGGGGGCAGCCTTTTCTTCCTCCACTGTAGACTGCTTGACGGACAACTCATGGAGTTGCTTGGTTGATGACTCTACAGTGGAAGAATTCACTGAACCAACCACACCATTGACATGGGTTCTAGGATTGGGGTTCTCGACACTATGGGTAGACCACGGTTCCTCAGGTATGATTTCGTATAATATCCCAGGCTGAGCATATATTAAATCCATTTTTTGGGCGCTAAGGATGGCCTCTTCTTTAGTAGTCACCCCTGAAGTGGATACATCCTTAGATATATAAGGCAATACATATTTAAGAAACCACTCTAATAAGAAAATGAAGGGGATGGTGGATTTTATAATCCTCTTATGTCTTCACCACTCTTAGATATGATCCAATATGTGCATGGCTTTGTTTTTCTTAAAGGTAGACAATAGGCCTGTGGCGGCATCATACCAGACAGGAAGCTGGAATCGGTTCAAGAACACATTTGGTAAGTCCAAAAAAATATCAAACATAGTAGAGGGAAATTTAATATACCACTTTGCTATAACACCAGTCAAAATTCTTTGGAACAACCTCAACCAAACGATGTCATCATTTAGTGAGTTGGAAGAGCACAATAAATGAAAAGTGGTGATATGGGAACCTGGATCTTCACTAGTTTTTCCCTCAAACTTGTGAATGTCCAATGGTAACATGGTTGGAATAGGTTGTAATGTCCCCTTTTTTAAATTTAATTAAAATGACCAATTCTTCAATTCTTTCACAATGTACTCAAATTCATCCTCTTACAACTCAAGTTATATGGATTCAATCGATTCCAAAATTCCTCCAATTGCTTTAAAAATTGGTGAGAAAGGTCCTGAGGGGTGATGGGACATATTATCACATCTATAATACATATAATAAACTTATATACCCAACCATGTTCTTCAATTTTCAAGGGAAGAAGTTTCAGGACAAGACTAGTCAATTTGGGAGGTGGAAATCCCCCCTGGGTCCTGGAACAAATCTCTTCACAACATTGTACAAACTTCACTAATAGTGGGAATGATACTTAAATTTATTATATTACATTAATTAAATTATATTTGAAGCATAATATGTGGTTTTGTGGTCGAATAAGTATCCAATATAACTGCATGAATTTACTAGTAGTTTTGAGGTTCCAACCCCCAAAGGTAGATGAATCCAAATAGATCCAAATGATATCGAATTGTACCATAAGGTGTATGAGTGATATAATAAATTAATTATAATTTTCAGGGATGTATCATGGCCTTCCAATTACTTCTAAAAGTCTATATCAAATTCTGAATAAGATAGATGCTTTAACTAGCAATTTTGGGGCTCAAAAACCCCCCGGGGTGAATGATAGAAATGGCTTCCAAAGTGTTCTGAAAAACAATATAATTATCAAATTGAATAATTTTATATTTATAATAAATTATCATATACTCACATACATAACCAATTGATCTCCCATGGCTGTTATCACTTCCTTCCATCAGATAAAAAAAACTAGTTTTGGACCCTTGGGGAAACGAGATGTAGTTTTCTCCAAATGATATGAAATTCGACCCAATGCGAAAAAATTATTAGTTACTGAACATTAAACCCATACTATAAATTAATTACAGTTCATTCATTCATAAATAATCAATCTTGCACACGTATATTTGATTCCATCAAGATTACAAGAGTTTACAACAAGGATTGGGGAAATGGCACTGTTTCTTCAATATTGGACAATAATACATGAGATATCTTGGAATTTATACCTGAGATATTTTTTAAATTAAATAACAGAACATTTACATCTGAATACATAATAATGGAGAAAGATAAGCTCCCTCAAAGAGATGGATAACTCACCAAGTGCACCTCACTCCATAGAGCTGAAATATGGCGAGAAAACTTGAGATGAATGGAAGAACAAGATGATATTGAGATTTCCATGAGATTCCTATAGTTTTCACCTATAACTTATGACTCCATTTATGCTCCTTTAAATTCCTAAGTGGCCTCTCCAAATCACCAATTAGGATGGGAATCTTTCACCCTTGAAATTGGCTAAGGCAAGGAACTAGTCATCCACTAGCTCTTTCTTCACAAACCCAAATTCATAAAATGATAAAAATCCATTATCTTGGTTTATTCCTTAATTTTATAAAAATCCTTATCCTTCTAAGTTTCCCAAAATCATTCATAAACCCAAGCGAATTTGAATTGGTGTGGTTGCTCATGCTTTTCCATGTGGCCTCTCTCTTCCTCTTCCATCTTCCCCCAAATTCGAATAGATCCTCTTGGACTTCTACAAATCCCATGAGCACCCTATAATATTCTCTATTCAGGCATGAAATTTCATATATGTCATATTTCATCCTTCATATCTGACTTGTGTCATAATTGTCATAGAATCTCCATCATTGGTGTCATATATGTCATATTTCATCCTTCATATATGAATTGTGTCATAATTGTCATAGAATCTCCATAATTGGTGTCATATATGTCATATTTCATCCTTCATATATGACTTGTGTCATAATTGTCATAGAATCTCCATCATTGGTGTCATATATGTCATAAATGTAAGGGGAATCTAGCCAAGTGTCCATGAAACTCCCATTTGGCTCTTCCTCTCCCATGTAAGTTACAATTCATCCCAAATTAGACCTATTAAGTATATGGAAAATTATATTTACCTTATAATCCATCCAAAAACATTAGTCTTCCCATAGATTCGAGATTGCAAGAGGAGGATGCCATGTGGCACCAATTTTCTAGCTTGTGTGGGACCCATAGTCTCCATGTGTCTCCATGCTCCATTGCCACTTCAATTTTATCTTGTATTTATTTAATAATATACATTATTAAATATTTATCCCCTTATAATTTCTAAACATCATTTATTATCCCCCTCATTCCAAATATAAAATATTCCACCCCAACCTAGGAAACTAGTGATTTTCCTCGGAAATTATTTGACTTTTAGCATCCATTTGACAAATTTCATGAATATGGAAAATGTTATTTGGCCATTGTGACCCAATGAAAAATTTGGGACATTAAAAATCCTCCCTTCCCGCTACTTCTTGTCCAAAAGCAATTTCAAACATGGTTGTTGAAGAACCTGCTTTCTGTATGATTCTTTGAAGTTGCCACTAAGATGCCCACTCTGAGTCTTTGAGATTCCATGAAGATTTTAGAGAGGAACCACCATGCTTTCTGCTAAAATAATCTGATTAACATCACCTTATTAAGTGGGGAAATCCATCTCCCATACTACTTGTTTCCTGGAGAATTTGGAATCAATGGGACTAAAAACTATCCCGGGGTCCCATTGCTTGCATTGCACTCCAACAATCAAGAGTGCTATCCAACTCATACTATTAGGAAAGATAATTCATGGATCCCATTTTATTGTATGCACTATTCCAAACATCATGAGTACATAATATATATCATCAAATTATATAACAACATAATAAAAAGATACATCAAGGAGGTGCCTCATCAAAAAAACATGAAAGTGCTTATACCTCCAAGTGAGGAGACTACCATTTGCCAAGTGCATACATGCTTCAAGTGACTTGTCAAATCTGCTCCAATAACATAGGTGAGGATCCCATGTCCTATAATTATTCTCCCAAATAATTTAATATACATCAAAATAATAATCAACCATTTTTTCTTTCATCCCAGAAGTGAATGAAGAACCTCCACCAAAATATGAACCAAATAAGGAGCAAATAAAACATGAAGACTTCAAGTGGCTGAAATAAGTATCATCAATACATCCGTGAATGAGACAATCATAAGGATATAACAAATTATGTGGCTGGAAAAAAAAGGTTCTCTAATCATAAATCTATTCACCCCAGTGTCGGATGAAGTTCCTCCGACCTCAAATGAACCAAATGTTGAGAAAGAAAACCATGAGTCTTCAAGTGACTCAAATGTATATCATAGCTGCATTTATGTAGATGCGAATCATCATAAAGTAACAAAGGATGCTGCTGCAAATGTGAATAATAGTGTGCTCCAACCATTTCATCATAGAAAGTAAATCTAGGAGTTCCATACTCCTCATGTGGCACCATAAAAGAGAACCCTTTCACCCATACTTCATTGAGAGCAATGCTGCAAAACATGGAATTGTAGGATGTAGGAGAATGAAATAACTCACCCAAATAATAATAAAAAGTGCAGAATTTTCATCATGTTAAGGATCCATATGGGTAGTATAATGCATCTCGTTCAAAAGTGTGAAACCTTTGTCATAGGTTGGTTCCAATGTAGAGGAATCATGCTCTACTTTAAACATTGCATAACCTTCATCAAGAGACAATTCAAGTTCTTCTTCCACCACATCAAGTGTTTTAATATATTCAAGTTAAACTTCAAACACATAAAGAACATTCAAATTTCCACATTTATCATGATCCTCCATGTCATGGGAATCCTCCAAATAATCTACCATTTGACAATCTGAAACATTGGAGGGAAAATAAGCATCTTGCAACTTTTCAATAATTTGTTCATTTTGAATTGTGAGATTAAGATTATACTCATTATTCTTCAATTATGCATCATGTAACAATTCATTAATATCAAACAAATGGTTTCTATCAAAAATAAAAGACATGAAATAACCTTTGATGTGGCACATTGATCTTTGAATGTTCTCCATGTCTTCAAGGAAGGATTTTTCCTCCAATGAAGTAGCTCTCTAACAAGAATTTGACACTAATGCTTGAGTGTCATGGAGTATCTTAAGGGATTCTTGGATATCCCTTTCACTCATCTTCAAGGATCCTTCAATTAAGGATGGTTCATGGGAGTGAACCTCCTCTTCTTCTTCATTCTATATTTGATCAACTCCTTGAAGCTCAATTGTTGATGGGGAAGTTGATCTTGGTTTTCAATTTCTTCTACAAGGTCTTCATATTTATGCTCATTAGAAATTTATATTGCAACAACATTTTCAGATCTGATCTCTATGTCACCAACATAGAGTTGTGAGCACCCATCATTAGGTACTCCTTCATAGTTCAAACATCCGTCCGTAGGTGCCCTTTAGTCCATGTCCATAGTATAATTTGTTTTAGGATGATATTTGATAGTTTCAAGGCACTCTTATTCCTTATCATGTGATTTTTCCCATATTTTTCAAAGTCATTTGGGAGTGAATTTTGATCCTCTTGATGTAATGCTTTTTCTTCTTCACCACCCACATAAATTTGTAGCTCCTTGTTCTCCTCCCTACTTGTGCATTGATGATTATTCATTAATGAGTTATTATTTGAATTATTTTTCATAAATTACTTCAAACAATCATTAAGGTCTTCAAAATAAATGGTCTTATGTGTCTCTTCATTATGGAAACTTCTACTACCCATAAATACTTGCTTAACCTTCCTGGTCATATCATCACCACATGACTTAATGACTTTATTCAATTCATCTATACCATCCGTAACTTCAATAGGTGCCAAGAACATGATATGATACCACTTTAATGTCCCATTTTTGAAATTTTATTAAAATTACCAATTCTTCAATTCTTTCACAATGTACTCAAATTCATCCTCTTACAACTCTAGTTATATGAATTCAATTGATTCCAAAATTCCTCCAATTGCTTTCAAAATTGGTAAGGAAGGTCCTGAGGTGTGATGGGAAATATTAGCACATATATCATACATATAATCAACTTATATACCCAACCATGGTATGAAATTTTCAAGGGAAGAATTTTTAGGACAAGACTAGTCAATTTGGGAGGTGGAAATCCCCCTTGGGTCCTGGAACAAATCTCTTCACAAAACTGTAAAAAATTCACTAATGGAGGGTATGATAATTTTATTTGTTATAATAAACTAATTAAATTATATTTGAATCATCATATGTTTTTTTTGGGTCTAATAGGTATCCGAGAGAACTCCATGAATTTACTAGTAGTTTTGAGGTTCCAACCCCCAATGGTAGATCACTCTAAATAGCTCCAAATGATATCGAATTGTACCAGAAGGTGTATGAGTGATATAATAAATTAATTATAATTTTAAGGGATGTATTATGGCCTTAAAATTACTTCTTCAATTCTTTATAAAATTTTGAATAAGATAGATGCTTTAACTAGCAATTTTGGGGCTCAAACCCCCCCTGGGGTGAATGATAGAAATGGATTCCCAAGTGTGCTGCAAACCACTCTAATTATAAAATTTAATAAGTGGATATTTATAATAAATTATCAAATACTAATATACATAAAAAATATACCTACCATGTCTGTTACCACTTCCTTCAATCAGATAAAAAAAACTAGTTTTGGACCCTTAGGGAAACGAGATGTAGTTTGCTCCAAATGATATGAAATTCCACCCAATGGAAAAAAATTATCATTTACTGAACATGAAACCCATATTTTTCATTAATTAAATTTCATTCATTCATAAATCATCAATGGTGCACACATATATTCAATTCCATCAAGATTGCAAGAGTTTACAACAAGGTATTGGGGAAATGGCACTATTTCTTCAATATTGGACAATAATACATGAGATATATTGGAATTTATACCTGAGATATTTATGAACTTAAAGAAAAGAAAATTTACATAATAACAAAGAATACTGGAGCAACAGAATCTCCCTCAAAGAGATGGATATCTCACCAAGTGCACCTCACTCCATAGAGCTGAAATATGGTGAGAAAACTTGAGATGAATGGAAGAACAAGATGATATTGATATTCCCATGATATTCCTAGAGATTGAAGCTGTAAATTATGAATCCATTGAATCTCCTTGAAATACCTGAGTGGCCTCTCCAAATCACCAATTAGGATGGGAATCTTTCACCCTCGAAATTGGCTAAGGCAAGGAACTAGTCATCCGCTAGCTCTCTCTTCACAAACCCAAATTCATCAAATGATAAAAATACATTATATTGGTTTATTCCTGTATTTTATAAACATACTTATCCTTGTAAGGTTCCCCAAATCATCCATAAACCCAATCCAAGTCGAATTGGTGTGGTTGCTCATGCTTTTCCATGTGGCCTCTCTCTTCCTCTTCCATCTTCCCCCAAATTCGAATAGGAGCCTCTTAGCATTATCCAAATCTAATGAGCACCCTATAAGATGATATATTAATGATTTAAATGTCATATATGTCATATGTCAGCCTTCAGATCTTATTTGTGTCATAACTTTCATAGAATCTCCATCATTGTTGTCATAGATGTCATAAATGTAAGGGGAATCTAGCCAAGTGCCCATGAAAATCCCATTTGGATCTTCCTCTCCCTTGTAAGTTACAATTCGTCCCAAATTATACCTATGAAGTATATGTACATGTATATTAACCTTATAATCCATCCAAAAACATTAGGCTTCCCATAGATTCAAGATTGCAAGAGGAGGATGCCATGTGGCACCAATTTTCTAGCTTGTGTGGGACCCATAGTCTCCATGTGTCTTTATGTTCCATTGCCACTTCAATTTTATATTGTATTTATTTATTAATATAAATTATTAAATATTTATCCCCTTCTAGTGTATAAACATCATTTATTATCCCCCTTATTCCAAATCTCAAAGCTTTCACCGCCAACCTAGGAAACTAGTGATTTTCCTCCTTGGCAATTATTTGACTTTTAGCATCCATTTGACAAATTTCATGAATATGGAAAATGTTATTTGGCCAATGTGATTTAGAAATTGTGATATATGCATGTTTTTATGTTTGTATGGTTGTATATGATAACCAGTATCTCCGATTATCTTTTTTATAGTTGTTTTTTATTGTATAGCCAATAGATCTAAATTTTATTGGGGATTATTGATAGTCGATAGATATGATTTTTATATATATTGAGACTGATTTTTATTATGATTATATGGATTTATGTGGAATCCATGAGATACGATATTTGCTATCATTTATATTTCTATATATGACATCCTTTTATGTGATTTTATTAAGTGTTGTAAATCTAGTTTACTAGTGTCGTAGATATGAATTTGATATTAGTCATAGAGATGATGTTTATGTCATTACATGGATGTGGGTAGAAGACTATAGATGTTTCATGCAATGTTAAAATTCAAGTTAAATTATATTATCATATCTTGATGCATTCATGCTTTCATTCCTAGTATTGCATGTTCATTGGGAAAATTGAATTGCATTAGAAGCATCACATTTATTTTAATGGTTGAATGCTTGTTCTAGTTGGATTTATGGATTGATGGCCTAGAATTAGAAACCTTATCCTGTTGTTCTTTGAATTGATTCAAATTCCCCCCCTGGTCATTTGGTTCCTTTCGACTTACTTTTTGGGTTGTGTATGTTACAATCGTAGTTTTCTTGACCTTTCCCAAATAGACTTTTAGGATGTTTCGACACTCAATTTCAATCCTCGGTTTTGTTTTTATTCTCTTGGATCAAATTCCTCAAGTTTCCTTCAGTGTATTTGGGAAGTACGTGGAAACTCTCCATAACTTTATATAATATTCTTGAATGGAAAATTGCCACTACGGACACCCCCATCCAATGACTCATGGACTAAACATAGTATAATTTGATGATTTTCGCAACTAAAGTTTTTCTCAGTAACATGTAATGCATTTTCCTCATTAGAGGGTGAATTTTTGAAATTTTTTCCAAGTGAGGATGTGGGAATCATGGTCATCTCAACCTTTCCAAAGCACTCTTGCAGAAGGTAACAACACTAAATTATGTTGCTTGGTTTGTTTTTTATTGCACTAGTTTAAATTTTCGAAGTGTCACAAAATGACGTTTGGTAGTGAGTTGAAACTCCACATTACTTAATAATAAAGGTCCAAATGTTCATAGCATGAGTTTTGTTGGAATTGTGACATCATAGTAGCACTACGGACACCCTTATTTGGTGATTTCATGAACAAAATGTTTTCTATTTTGATGATTTTCACAACTAGGGTTTTTATTAGTAACATGGAATGCAATTTTTGCATTAGAGGTAACGTGTTTGAAAAATGTCTCAGGTGATGATTTTCGCAACTAGGGTTTTCTTAGTAACATGTAATGCATTTTCGTCATTAGAGGGTGAATATTTGAAAACTTTTCTAAGTGAGTATGTGGGAATCATGGCCATCTTGGACTTTCCAAAACACTTGTAGAAGGTAATGACACTTAATTCTATTGCTGAGTTTGGTTTTTATGCCCTTAGTTGAAATATACCAAGTGTCCTTGAACGGACTTTGGTAGAGAGTTGAAACTCTCCATAAATAGATAAACTAGGCTCAAATGGAAAAAATTTCAGTTTTGTTGGAATTGTGACATCGAAGTATAGATAGGGACACTTCTATACAACGAATTCATGGAGTGGACGTTGTGTATTTTGACAATTTTTACAACTAGGGTTTGCTCAACAACATGCAATGCAATTTTTCATTAGAGGGAAAGTTTTTGAAAAATATGTCCACTTAGGGCATGGGCATCATGGTATTATAGGCCTTTCCCAAACAAAAATGTAGGAGTTTACGGTACTCAATTCCATTGCTCGGTTTTTTGTATTCCCACTGGTGGAATTTTCCAAGTGTCCCTGAATGGATTATGGTAGCGAGTTGAAAAACCATAAATCGATAACTGAGGCTTGCATGGATAAATTTTCAGTTTTTTTGGCATTGTGACATTATAATATAGCTAGGGACACCCCTATCCACTCTTTTCTCAGCAACATGTAACGTGATTTTTTCATTAGAGGGAAAGTTTTCAAAAAATGTGTTGCCTGAGGGCACAAAATGTGTGTTCATATTGTCCTTCCAATTTTTTTTAGGAGGTTATGGAACTCAATTTGATTTCTCAATTTGGTGTTATGCCCTTGGTTCAAATTCCCCAAGTGTCCATGAATGGATTTTGGTAGCGAGTTGAAACTCACCATAACTCGATAATTGAGGCTTGGATGGACAAATCACCAGTTCCATTAGAATTGTGACATAATAGTACCACTAGGGATACCCACATCTAGTGAATTCATGGATCAAACATTGTCTATTTTGATGATTTTTGCAACTATGTTTTTTATCAATAACATCTAATGCAATTTTTGCACCAGAGGGTAAAATTTTGAAAAATGTTTTCCCTTCTTCTCCCGTCGACCCAAGTTCAAATCCTTACTCTTAAAAAAATACCAAGATATCATCTTGATGGAGGAGGACATTGTCAAATGCATTTGCGACACAGATGCAATCTCACCCGAGATATCTTATTAGGAACTGCCAGAACCACATTTCTATTGTTATGTAGGGATCTCTACTTGGACATTACTTTATAAAATTACTCGACCGAAGTCAGGGATTATACTTCTTATCCCTTTTCTATTTATTCAATATAATAGTATAATTACCAGTCTACCCATATTACAGTATTCAACATAACAACCTTATCACAAATTCATTCAATAAGTGATGCGACACATACATATATGGCATTCTTCATAAACATATGTAGTGTGACATATTCAGATCTACTTATTCACAACATATATGCATTCAGCATAAACACATTACTCAATGACACATAGAGACAACAGTTAGCGTGGAAACCCATTTGGAAAAAACCATAAAGGAGCTCTTCATCTAGCATGAGAAATATGTTATCATATTTTGTTTGTGCACTCATATTGTAGACTCTTCTCTAGGTATTCTTTACAAATTATACACATTTCACTCCTCTCATGCTCTTAGGTTATGGGACTATGTCTTTCTTCTTTCCTTCCCTCCTCTCTTGATCTACACACAACCTTCACTAATCAACTAACCACCAGCCAATCTCAACCCCTCACATAGCTTGGGTTTTCCCTTTTATAAGATTCTACCTATCTTAATCAACCGACTCTTTTCTGTGAGCTGACGGACTGTCGTTTCTGTTTTCATTCATTTAGTTACAACTGACAATAGGCACTATTGGCCCAAAAATACAATTATGATTTATTACCAAAAGTGTGATTTATTCTAACTAGCTCCTTACCCACAATCCACCAAACTATCCTTTGCATTTGTTATACTCTTCTTCTATCATGGTTCCTTTCATCACAACTTCTCTTCCTTCGCAAAATCTTCTTCCATTGCATCTCTTCTTATGACCGAAATATTTATATTTCCAAACAAAATTCTGGTTGAATTATGCTTAACTTTTCTTAGGTCCAATAGGCCCCCAACACTCACATGTGGCTCATCTCGAGCCAAATTACTCTATAACCTCCATTGTGATAACCATACTTCGAAAATCCTGAAATATTTTCACTATCCATGTAGTCTCCTCCCATACTTCTACTTTTGTCTTCTTCAATTTTTCACAAGTTTAGAACTGATGCATTCCGAAGTTGTAAGCCATGTTGACTGTACTGCTTGTCACACTTTTTATGTACAGGTTGAATAATCCATGTAAACGTTTCTGCCTCTTCTTGTAATTTTGCGACCCTATCAGTCCACTTTTGTTGTTTCCCCTACATTGTTGCAACCTGCTTTTGTAGCCTCTTCATGTCAACAACCTTAACCATTTTCTCTGATAATGATAGCTTCTTCATTTCACACTTTAGATGGTTGACCTCTGTCTTAGCAGTGCAAAAATATTCTGTGATTTTATCCAACTTGTCGTCATCGATCAAAGCTTCCCATGTTTGAGAAACTTGGTCGACCACTTTCGCACAAAGTTTCTTTGCCTCTTCTATTCTCTTCATAGCTTCAGTTGCTTCTTTTCTTCTCTCTTCCAGTACTTCTAGAGGTGTACTCGATGTCACTTATGCTTCCAACTCAATGACCTTATTGCTGAGGTTTTCTACAATATCACCAAGTCAAAACAATTTGGCTTCTACAAACATTTCGTGTGTAATGCCTTCATCAGTGAAACTATTGCAAGCAAGTGTTTTGACTACGTCGAGCCTGTGCCTATTCCACTCCCAAGTCTTAGCTTTCTGCTATGCTTCTTTAACCATTTTATTCATCTTATGAATATTATTTTTTGATTCTCTAACCTGATTGACCAATGTGCCTTCTCTACCCTTCATTTTTGTTACTACAGTTCTTCATCAACATAACAATCTTTCCAGTGCACATAGTGATAGATTCGGTTAGAGGGGTGCAAAATGTAACTGCTCTAGGATTATAGGATTACTTTTAGAGGACCCCATAAGTGGATATATATATATATATATATGTGTGTATATGTATATGTATGTATATGTATATGTATATATATGTATATGTATATATATGNATATTAAAATTGTTTTGGCATGTGTGCTTCATGAATTTGATCATCCTTCACTTTCATGTACTTCTTTGCCACAAAACTTGGCTCCAACTTATCTTCTAGTATTTTGAATCCTTCATAATTTATCCCATAGACATCATCCAATCCCTTTGTTGTACAATTTTTCTTTTGATGGAAACAAAATTTCATCGACATCAACAAATATATCCTGAGCTTATTTTAATGTTGAGGATGAAGTCGTAGGATCTTACCATTATTCATTGTTATCTGAACTCCTGCTGGAACGTTCAGTTTCACCAATGGATACTTTTCATTTTTTTTGAATTCTGATCTTAGGCGTATTAGCTAGTCGGGGCAGAAGATAGTCTGGAAACATGGTAGTTGATCCTAGTTCTTCAACTTCTAGTGGTGGTGTTCCTTCTTTTCTACAGCTACGAGACCGTTTCCTCTTCGACATGACAAGTGGGTCTGGTCCTAACCTCACTTAAGGGATGAATGGTATATTTTCAGCTTCCTCACTAACCATAGCCGTCAGTGGAACAAATGTGGTAGTGTCTTCCATGATGGGCGTAGGTGAAGGTGTATTGACACCGGATTCTGCAACAGTGCTTTTATTGGAGATAAAGATGGCCATAATCTATGAAAAATCACCTCGGCCCTTACAGGTGTAGACACAATAACTCAAATTACTCAGTTGGGTGCAAATAAAATGAACAAAAATTTGGCGAAAATATGATATACATTCACCCATTCAATCGGTATTTCATTCACATGAGTGGGAAATAATTGGAAAGGTGGTAGCGATTTTTGTCACATGGGGAAATTGTTTGATTCATTACAAGGAAACCTCCATTCAATTGTCACTTATTTTGTCACTTTAGTGGTATTTATTATGCAGTAATGATGGAAAGGACCAAAAAGTACGCCACCAAAATCTTTCGTGTCCTCAATTTAACTACAATGAGCTAACCTTTTGTGACCAAATTCCATCATGCGACAAGAATTTTCTTTCTATGACCGAGATTTAGTCATTGACACCTTTCTTTCCTTTCTGATAGATGGAGATTCTTTGCAACCCTTTTTCATCTTTGGCATGTAGATAGTCGGTCAACACTTTTTCTTTACCTTTAACTCACAAAAAGTCTACGACCAAAAACCCGTATTTGTTACAGAATTAATAGTTATAACTCTACGTCATTTTTTCTTTTCATTCGAACAAGTCATGACTATCCTAGTAAGGCTTTAGATGACTTCCATTCACCAATCCTTTCAAAGGAGTTCCATCTAATTTTTGCAATTGCACTAAGCCTCCTTCAGTGACTTGAATGACAACATACGCCCCAACCAATCTTACTTTCATAGAGGAGGAGAATTCCTCTGACCTGAAAAATGATTATTCTTGATGTAATGGTCATGCCATACTTTCTGTCATTCCTTCTTAACATTTTTGTGATAACCTACGGCAAAAAATTCTTCCTCCAACTATACAAGCTGCGACAATCTTTCTTCAATAACACCGACATCAGTCATTTCATTAATTGCAACAACTCTTAGACTGGGTACAATGTATTCCATCGACATAACAACTTTTTGCACATATAATAATGGGAATGGAGTTCATCCTGTCAACTTATTACAGGTTGTGTGATATTCCCACAGTACCGCAAAACTTTTCTGGTCCCAATCATCTCTTTGAACGTTGCAAATCTTTGTTAATGCATTCTCGAGGATATTGTTGAATTCCTTGAAAACCATTAGAGGAAATTTCAATTCAAAATGGTCCTCCTAAGGAAAATAATAAAATAATAGTTAAAATATTAAAATAAAATTTATTAATTTTGGAGGAAGAAAAGAAAAAAACTACTTTTTTGTTCGTGTTTTCGACATATCTCCCTATGTTTTTACTCAAATTTCGATCGGGATATCTTGTTGGATGCGTAAATAAATTTTGCATCCAACGAGTACCCACTTGGCATACCTTTTATGGACCTCTCTAACCCCAAAACAAGAAATACCGCAAAAAACGTGATGATGAAAACTACTTTTTTTGTTCATATTTTCTACATATCTCCCTATGTTTTTACTGAAATTTCAATCAGGATATCTTGTTGGATGCATAATTAAATTCCTCGTCCAATGAGTACCCACTCGAAATACTTGTTACGGAACCCCCTACCCCAAAAACAAGAAATACCTGAAAAAAAGTGATGATGATGTCATCAACACATTTTTTCAGGTATTTCTTGTTTTTTGGGTAGTGAGGCTCATAAAATTTATGAAAAGTGGGTAATTATTGGATGCATAATTTAATTACGCATCCAACAAGCTCTCGTGATCAAAATTTGAGTAAAAACACATGGATATATGTCGAAAATACGAACAAAAAAGTAGTTTTTTTTTATGATACCTATCCCCAAATTTATATTAAAAATTTGTTTAAGACCTATACAGTATTTAAAATTTAAAGAAATTTCATTGGCTAACACATGATGACATGGAATTTGAATTTGGGTTAAAAGGCCCATTTTGAGTTGAAATTTTTTATAATGGTCGTTCGATTATGGGTTATTTGGTGTAGTCTTTCTCTGTTGGATATAGAATTCTTCAGTCAATTATTTGATTAACTGATTGAAAAAGTGTGTGCCTTGATCACTTATAAATATATTCAGGCATTTGAATCTAGTCACAACATTGTCGAACAAAAATTTGGCAACAATCACAGCAATACAATCCTTTACTGGTGTTGCTTCAACCCATCTAGTTAGGTAATATGTCATAGCAATAATGTATCTTGCACCTGTTCACTTCATTGGTGGATTAATAGGTCCAAAAAAATCAACCTCCCATTTTCCAAATTCATGCAAATTTATCTGAGGTACTAGCGACATTTCATCTCGTTGCGACAAATTTTTGATTCTTTGAAAGATATCGTAGTTGTGACAATTTTCTCTAGCATCTGCATGCAAAGTGGGCCACCATAAGCCTACTTTCTATATCTTTCCCACTGTATATTTTCTAGCATAATTAACTCATGCGACACCAACATGCGCTTCATTTAATATCATTGGTCTCTCATGTGCCAATACACAACGACGAATAATTTCATCTAGCCCCATTTTATACAGTTGACCAACTATTAATTGGAAATTTGCAGCTCACACCACTAATTGTTTTTTCTGCACAGTACTAAATCCTTTTGGTGCATATCTCATACTCAAGAAATGTATGATATATTTGTAATTATCATCAAACATCATGATCATAAATAATTGCGAATCAGGAAGACTATTGTCGAGTTTCACAGCTTTTTTTCCACTTTCAAGCCTCAACAGATGGTTTGGTGATGATTTCATTCAACTCGAATTAATAACAACTTCAATGTCAAATTCCTGGAAAAGGAGAAGGCACCTATAAATATCCCATCCCCTAAACACTAGCTTGTTCATCGGGTATTTCAACACTAAATGGTATATGAACATCTTGAAATGTCCACCTAAAAAATAGTGCCAAAGTTTCGGTAGTGCATACACCATAGATAAGGATTATCTTTTAGTTTTAGTGTAATCCTTCTCTGTTTTGGAAAATTTCTTTCTACCAAAGGTAATAGGATGATCAATCGACTCTTCACCAGGATGTGTGAGTACAACACCGAGTGCGACAGTCGACGCATCAACATATACATGATTTTTTTTTTCTAGTCTGGAAAAACTAATACAGGTGTTCTGAGCATCTTGTTCTTTAGAGTGTTTAGACTAGGCTTAGCGTTCTTTCTCCATTAAAACTTAATATATTTCTTCAACAACTTCTACATCAGAGTAATCACATCTACATACCCTTTGATAAATTTTTGATACTATCTTGTATGTACCATTGTCGTTCTCAGTTGTTTTATTATCGCAGAGGGTGGTACAATGACGATGATTGTAATCTTAGCAGGTTTGACCAGGATTCTGTTGCAACAAACCACATGGCCCAACAAAATTCAAAATGGGGCACAAAAGATACATTTCTTTAGATTCAACAAAATATGATACTGGTGACATAATTCCAGCATCATTCTAAGGCTCCCAATATGATCTTTTGTGATCCTAAATGTTAACCCAAAAAATCCCTCACTCAGCTCTACATGGCCTACACCACCCAAGGACACCCTTTCACGAACCTCGTAACACCCCATTAGACCCCCACACCCTCAAAAAGGCTTAAAAATGAGTAAAAGGGCTTAAAAACCCCAAAAGGGAGCCTAAATAACTCTCCTAGGGGCTAAAGCCTCCAAAACGGGGCTAAAACCCCTCAAAGGAGCCTAAAACCCTAAAATGAGCTAAAGTTAGGGCAGAAGGGGCTAAATCCCTGACCAAGGGCTTAAAACCCTAAAAGTCCCAAAAACGCTATAAAAGGAGGGGTGGGGGTCACTCTAAAACAGTCCTCCCTTGCATACTGTTATGCTGGCCAAGTGGATGCCTTGAGACCATTTCCCTCTCAAGCCACCCACTCCCTCTCCATTTCCATTGATCCAAAGCTCCCCATCCAAGAGAGGTGCTTCCACAAGCTAGGGCATGGTGGCCCATTTCCACCAGAGAAGGTATAGCTTGTCTTTCATGTCTTGTTTATTTGTTTTTTTTGCTTTCTAACCCTTGTTTCCATTTGCAGGTTTTATGTTTAACATTGTTTTGCAGGTTTTACTGTAGCTTAGGATTTGTTTGAAGGTCTTTGGAGGCGGAACCCTAACTTGTGTTTGCAGAGGGGTTCACCATTGCTTCTCTCTTCTTTTTGTTCGTAGCTTAGTGTACTGTTCTGTCAATTTCCATTTCTATTTTTATTTGTTCTGCATTTACCCACTAGAAGGAACCTACCCTTCTGTCCTATAGACAGAAGGGAGCCATTACTGCCCCTATAGCAAGGAGAAATCCCTGCTACACTAAACACCGTCCAATCGTCAAAGTAGACATTAAGAAATTTATGAATAAATTCTTTGAAAGCATCCACCACTATCCTGGAAAATATAGTAGGATCATTCCTGAGTCCAAAGGGAATTACCATGTATTGGAAAAAACCACACTCTATCGCAAAGGTTGTCTTTTGATAATATTCCTTTGCGATTCTGACCTAATGGTAGCGAGAGAACCCATTAGTGAAAGAATAAACTTCTTGGCCCCCAACACTTTCTAATACCTAATCCATAAACATAGCTAGGAACATGTAATATAAGCAAGTGTCGTTCAACTTTCTTAGCTTGATGTAAATATGTACTTAACTGGTATTATTCTTATCTTGCACTACTATCAGACTGATCCACTTAGATTCTTCAACTGGTTCTATGATAATTGCATCCAACATTTGATCTAACTCTATCTTAACTTTTTCTTTATATCGCTGATTTGACTAGTATGGTTGCTGCTTCACACTCTTTGCGTAAGGGTTTACTAGTATCGGTTCGGGTACATAGGGTACTCCCAAATGACCAAACACCAAGAGTAGCCACTCACACAAATAGATCAAAGATCAATACACCAATTTTTTTCATGTGGTTAAAACCCTCGAGAGGAAAACAGTCCACGGCCCTAGCCAAATAGCTACTTGGAGCAATTTATTATGCAAAATAAAGAAAGTTACATGAGCTTCTCATAATTGATCAACTAGCAAAGGAACCTCCATGCTCTTTAAGTAGAGATCATGGACCAATCGGGTGTTAAGCCACTGATCAATGGTAGGTATGATCTAAGAGAAGTCGAACCGTCAGATCACTTTATGTCTAGAACATATCGTGACCGTCGGATTAGAATATTTACAAATGCATACTAATGCATAATAAAGAAACACACTTTACCTAACAGATATATTACATAAGTTGACCTTAACTAACTCCTAAGTGTCTAAATATCCTAACATCCCCCCTTAAGAACAACTTGGGATAGGATTGAAGTATTTACAAAAGTGACACTATTAGGAGAAGGAAGGAGGCATTAGAGCCTATCCCCCCTTAAGGACACATTCTTGAACTCCTAACATATATCGAAGTTTAGAAAACTTCGCTTCTATAAGAGAGTTGGTGAAGATGTATGCAACTTGATCATCTGTGGGAAATAGAGCATTTCAAGAACATGATCATGAATAAGATTTCTAATGAAGTGCATGTGTAGCTCAATATGTTTGCTACGTTGATGTAGAACTGGATCTTTGACAAGCTTGATGGCACTTTGATTAATGCACCAAAGTGGAGTAGGTTGCTGCTGCTTGAATCCAAACTCTGAAAGGATCTGTCGAAGCCATAAAGCTTCCTGACTGGTAATAATTGTGGCTCAATATTCTGCTTCTGCTGAAGAAAGAGAAAGAGCTTGTTGTTTCTTACAAGCCTAAGTGACAGGTCTAAATCCCATACTGAAAACATAACCTGCAGTAGAATTTCGATCATCAGGATCGCTGGCCCAATTTAAATTAGTGAAACCAACCAACAAAGGTTTTCCCCTTGTATTGTAATGAATCCCAAACTGAATTGTACCTCGAATATATTGAAGTATTCTTTTTTCTGCTTTCCAGTGACTTTCATGAGGTGTTTGCATACAACGGGAAACACAACCAATGACAAAGGAAAGGTTAGGATGGGAATGAGTCAAGTATAGAGACTACCAACAAGTTGTCGATACAAGGTGGCATATACCTTAGGGGAAGTACAAGTGGCAGAAAGTTTGACTCCATACTAGAAGGGAGAAGGAGCTGGTTTACAATATTCCATGTGAAAGCGACGAAAAAGGTCACAAGCATACTTAGACTAGGAAAGAAAGATTCCTTCTTTGGTTTGCAAGACTCAGAGACCAAAAAAATAATGCAAATGTCCTAAGTCTAACATTTCAAATTTTTTCTTAAGACTGGATTTCACATGGGTTAAAAGTTTAGGGTCACTACCAGTAAGGATAAGATCATCAACATAAAGAACAAGTATGATGAGATGGTCTTCTACTTTCTTGGTATAGACATTGGGGTCAGAATGACATCTAGAAAAACCAGTGTCAAGGAGAAAGCTATCCATTTTGGCATACCAAGCTCTAGGATATTGCTTAAGGAAATATAAGGATTTCTTAAGGCGACAGACAACGCTAGAGTTATTCTGAACATATCCAGGAGGTTGTTCCATGTAAATTTCCTCCTATAAATCACCATGTAAGAAGGTAGACTTGACATCCATTTGATGGACTTCCCAGTTATGTAAGGCTGTAAGGGAAAGAACAAGGCGGATGTAGTTCATTTTTGTGACAGGGGCAAAGGTTTCATTGTAGTCAATCCCTTCAACTTGGGAAAAACCTTTGGAAACTAACCTTGCCTTAAGTCTTTCAACACTTCCATCTAATGCATACTTAGTTTAGTAGATCCATTTACATCTAACAAGTTTTCTTCCTTTTGGAAGAGGAACAAGATCCCAATTATCGTTCGCCATTAAGGAACGATATTATTCATCCATAGCTGTATCCCAATCTAGATTTCCTAAAGCTTCTGCAAAAGTTTCTGGATCATGATTCTCAGAAACTTGAGCCAAAAGAGAAGAGCCTCGCTGAAACTGATAATGTGTTCGACGTTGATCTCTAGGATCACCAACAATATCACTAGCTACTTCACATGTTGAATGAACCCATCGAGGAAGCATTGGTGCCGGTGCAACTAGAGTAACATTAGTAGGTGGAGGTGGATTTTCATCCTCACTGTCATCATCAGAAACTGGAGTTGGAAAACTGTCAAGGAAGTTGGAAGAAGAAGAAGAAGGCACAATCTCCGAATCAGGCTCGCAGGCCAAAGATGGCACACCTGCCAAGTTAGGCTTGCGGGCCAAGAAATTTTCATCAAATTTAACATCTCTTCTAATGATTATATCATGAGAATGTTCCTGAAGAATTCTATAACCTTTTACATCTTTAGAATATCCAAAAAATATGCACTTTTCACTTTTAGGCTGTAATGCTTTTCCTTTTTCATCCAGAATGTGAGGCCATGCTTCACAACCGAACACACGGAAGTGGCTTACATATGATTTAATTTTACTCCATGCTTCTTTCAGTGTTATACCTTGTAAAAATTTAGTGGGTGTGCGATTAACTATGTAATTTGCACAATTTATGGCCTCAACCCAATATTGAAGACTTAGTCTCTTAGATTGGATCATACAATTAGCCATTTCTTTTAAAGTGCGGTTCTTTTGTTCAAATACACCATTTTGTTGTGGTGTATATGGAACAGTGTGTTGTTGTTGGATTCCTTGTTCAGTGTAGAAAGTACTGGACTTTTTGTTAACATATTCTCCTCCATTGTCAAATATTAACTTAATAATTTGATGACTAGATTGTTTTTCAACAAGGGCCTTGTAGGCCAAGAACATGTGCCTTATAGGCCAAGAACATGTGAAATACTTCGCTCTTAAGTTTTAGGAAGTAGCCCCAAGCGCGTTTGGAGTAGTCATTAATGAAATTTAAGAAATATTTGAAACCAGAAAAGGAAGGAGATGGAAGAGGACCACACAAGTCACTATGCACAATCTCTAAGGGAACTAAGGCATGCTAAGAGGCACGTTTCTCAAAACTGTCCCGATGATGTTTCCTGAGTACACAACCAAAAAAAACACCATCCTTGGAAGATACCATCAGAAGCCAGTCACCATATTTTCTTTACATAGTTGTTGCAATGAGCGATAATTTAAGTGACTAAATCACTCATGCCAAAGTTTTCTCAAGTTATCACTATGAGCAACAAAAATTGAAGGAAAAGGTGATGACCCAAAGTTGTTAAATTTGTACAACCTGGTAATATCATCAACAGTTCTAGTAGCAAGGACATTTTGAAGATTTTTAAAATCATTTATTACAACTTGGTGAGGTGTAAATGTTACAGTTTTGCCTTGACCA
>LPNX010961273.1:159776-175803 GCA_001517045.1 Pseudotsuga menziesii | reverse complement strand
ATACCCTTTTGAAGAGGACACGTCGATATGTGATGTGTGCATTTTTAAGAATTTTTTGGCTGTGTAGTTTTAACTCTGCGGATTTTTCTTTGAGCTGCTTCAAATTTGCAGTGTGGTTTTCTAAGTACAAGTTTTAGAAGTAATTAAAAAATAAATATCATATGAATGCCAAAATGCGTGTATGATACGTCAATGGATAGAAGATTCGTTGGTGAATCTATCGGTATCAACTTCGCTCAGTTATGTGCTAGGAATGGCAGGGTTTACACCTCTGCAAGGCATAGTAAATTTTCCATTTGTTTGAATGAGGGCTAAGTCTATTTTTTTAAGCCCTCGACCGAGGTATGAACCTCGACCGAGGTATCTAAATACCTCGGTCGAGGTATTTAAATACCTCGACCGAGGGTTTGTAAAGCCCGCAATACCTTGGTCGAGGGCTTGATAAAACCTCGGTCGAGATATTAAGACCTCGGTCGAGGGCTTAACAAGCCCTCGACCGAGGTGCGTTTTTCTGTTTTTGCCGAAATGCGCTTGCCAAAAAGTGTTACCCAAGTCCGTGGATTCACCCATGAGTGATTTGATAGACTGACAACAAATTGCAGGAAAATATTGGAACGCATAGTACATCACTAAAATGACCATTTTCTACTGGAACTGTTCCAGATCCTACAACACTTAGAGAACTATCATCACCAACAAATATTTGTTTGGTGTTACATTCATTCATAGTAGAAAAGATGGCTTGATCCTTAGCCATATGACAAGATGCTCCATAATCAATGAGCCATTCATTTGAAGTAGAAGAAGATGATGCAGTATAAGAGTAACCAAAAGCACAAAGTTCATGTCCATGAGAGGTAGATTCTTAATATGAATCTAGGCTGATGTGGTGTTTCTTCATTGCTACTTCCAAGGCTACCATCTTCTTGAAACACTTAGATTCATCATGATTATATTTCCCACAAAAATTGCAATAACGTTCAGTCTTCTTTCCTTTTGGCTTGGATCCTTTGTCATTTTTTAAAGAAGGAGCTGTCTGAGAGGGTTTGGGACCCTTGTTTGGCTTATTATTGTGAAAATTTTGTTTCTTGGGAGGCTTGGACTTGTCTTTCTATTGGGAAAATAAGGATTTCCCAGATGTATCTGCATTGTTAATTATTCCAAGATGAATGAGCTTGTCTTGCTCTCTAATTAAGGAATCGCAAAAGGATTCAAGACTAGGCTCTTGATAGCTAGCTACATTCAAGGATTCTTTCATGGAGTAAAATGTAGATACAAAAATAGAATATGCAGGTCCAAGTTTGGAAAGAATATGATAAATACATTGTTTGTCTTCTTTCTTAATATTACATTCTTCACATAAGAGTCCAAGAGTTTTATACTTAGATAAATAGTCTTGAATGCATGAGAAATCACTTGGATTCAAAGAAATCAACTCATTCTCAAGTTGATGACCTCAAATTTCATTGTGTTTACCAAACACAGATTCCAACTTTTTCAAAGCTTTATCAGGTTTGTCAATTCCAGATATGTGGAATCGCAAATCAGTAGAGATTAACATCCCAATCAATCCACGAGCTTCATCACATCTATTTTCCCATTTTATTTTCTTATCATCATCAATGTGTTCTATTTCTTTCCCTGAGGTAATTCTGAAAAGTCCCATACTTATTAGAACATCCTTTATACGTGATTTCCATGAGAAATAATAAGAACTTGCAAGTACAATATCACAAGGGGTGGCCATACTTAAAAATAATGGCTGAAAGAACATAAACTAACTTCCTGGATGTAAAGAGCTAAAAAAATTAGGCTGTTTTAAAAAAAATGGCACTAAAAACTGATTTCGAATGATGAAGTTATGCTTGATCAAAGAAAATATAGAAGGTGTCCCCAATAGTGATGTGACAGAGATTAACTTGACCAACTAAAAAAAAAAAACCCTCTTCCCAAGATCAATCTTTGAAAATCACTTTACAATAAAGTTGCTTTTAAGTGAATTACTTTTGTAGAATAAGTGATGTTCACTTTTACAATAATGTTACTTTAAATAGTGCAACAATAAATTAAAAGACTTAAGTGACTCACTTTTTATTTTATTTTATTTAAGTGAGATGCACTTTTACAATAAAGTAACTTGAAAATAGAAATTGCATGCACTAAAAAGTAGCTTAATAAGACTTGAACTCAAGACCTATTAAGCCATAAAGTAGCTTTGGACCAAGTGAGCTAAGTTTAAAAGGTATGTAAAATAACGGAAAGAGGAAGAGTTTTTTTTTTTTAACTCTTTTCTCTTGTTCTCCTTGCTTTTCTTTTTTTTCTTGCAAATCACAAAAAAAACAAAAAACAAAAACAATTTTTTTTTCCACACCGTGGGATTAGATCTTGGTTAGCTTACCCGGAAAGTCTATGTTTCCAAGTTTTCTCGTTGTTTTTGATCTGTCGTGATCGCACAAGGTGCATGGCAAAGAGCATACATAGCCAAGAAGAACAGAAAAAAAAAAAAAAAAATTTCCCTTTCTGTTTCTGGTTTGTCGTGATCGCGTAAGGTGTATGGCAAAGAGCATATGCAACCAGGGAAGGAAAGAGTCCAAGACTAAAACAATACAGATCTAATAATAAAACTGATAAAATATGAAAGATTTAAAAAAATTAAACAAATCCGTGACTGTAACATTATACCTTCAGATTTGTCGAAATGGGTGTTTCAGGAACAAACATAAATATTTTTCGATGAAATGAAAACTATTTCCTAATGAAAATGGCACTTCGGATGCAATGGAATGGCTCTCACAAGCCAAAAATGTGTAAAAGCTCTAGAACCAGAAACCCTTTCAAAGTTTTACCAACACCGGTTCCAGATCTTGATCACAAATAGAAGCAGCTCTTCATAAATGCTCTGATACCATGTTCGGGTACACAGGGTACTCCCAAAATACTGAACACCAAGAGTAGCCACTCACACAAACATATCACAGATCAATACACTAATGTTTGTCACGTGGTTAAAACCCTCGAGAGGGAAACAGTCCACGACCCCAGCCAAATAGCTACTTGGAGCAATTTATTATGCAAAATAAAGAAAGTTACATGAGATTCTCATAATTGATCAACTAGCCAAGGACCCTCCATGCTCTTTAAATAGATATCATGGACCAATCGAGTGTTAAGCCACATATCAATGGTAGGTATGATCTAAGAGAAGTTGAACCGTGAGATCACTTTATGTGTAGAACATATCGTGACCGTCGGATTAGAATATTTACAAATGCATACTAAATAAACACACTTTACCTAATGGATATATTAAACAAGTTGATCTTAACTAACTCAAGTGTCTAAAAATCCTAACAGTATCTTCATCTCCCCAAGGTCCTCGACAATCCCCTTCATCTTTGAAAATTTTGTAGGGAACATATCCTGAAACTCATGTAGTAAGTCTGTGATCTTCCCGACAATTTCATTGCCCCAATAATCTTCGATATTTTTGAACTTTGGGTTCTTTGGAGATCCAATATTTACGTTCTTGACTTTCAATGGGTTCAAAAACTAGTCACTAGAAATACCAAATCCTTCCACCACGTGAGTACCTTCAGAATATGGGATGTTTATGTCGAGTAGGTCATCATCATCAGGTTCTCCCACCACATTAAAGCACTCCAACCAATGTTGGATTGCCGCGCTACTTTTATTAAAGTTTTCGATTGACACATGGATATCTTTAAATATCTTCATCTTGATCACTTTCAAAGCAACATCAATCAAAGGATAATTCTGAGCAAACTCAAATGTGTGTGTGAATCTAGCACCCAGTTCGTCCCATTCAATTGTTCCACATCACAACTCAACCGACATGTACCAGTTCCTTGGTATCATGTCGAGAGCATGTACTAAAACTTAGTCCAACTCACATTTTCGAGTGACCTCCACTAAAAATGGATATTTGGGATTTTTTTAGAGGATCATTTGCAAAAACCTTTGCTTTAGGGTCTTTTCCTTATATTGTCTCTTTCTCTAGTTCCTTTTTAGGTTTATTTTTTTAGTCATGATTTTCTCCAAATTTCATGTTTATTGCAACTTATGAGTTAGAGCTATCAAACTCCCCCAAAAGGTCCAAACATTTTCTCTAGATATGCCATGAGAATGGCCACATTATGAGATATTTTAGTAAATTTTTCTTCTAGATTTTAAAATTTCTCCTCTCACTCATCATATGGATTATTCTTACTATAATCATATGCCATGGCTAGGTTTTTGAGAATACCTTCCATAGAAACTATAGAGAAACCATTTTTTATACCAATATGATCTCTAAGATGTTATGGATATTCTATTGGTATAGTTAATCACAACATATATTTCAATATTACAGGGATGTGAGTTCCACCAAGGAGAGGAGTCATGAGGGGGGAGGGCCATGTGATGGGCCTTCGATAATGTGTGCATAGTAAGTGGGGTATTATTATGCGAGGTGTCATCGGTCCTTCTGGTGGGGGGTTAATAATCAAGGAATCTTGCCCAAGGACAAGAAGGACATGAAGGAGGATGGATTTAAATGCTAGTATGGGAAACCATACAACTTGTTCGTGGAGTTGGATAAAAGTAATGGTGGAAACTTTGTTGTATCCAAAAATTGGTATGGAGACAAGGAAGGAGATCAATATCATGATTAAGGGGAATTTATGTAGCTTGCACCCTGACATTGTGAGCATCCTCATATGTGGTTATCGTTGATTTTGAGGCTCTCGGAGTGGGATGATCAAGGTGGAAAACCTATTTAATTTCCTAATTCCTTTTTGGTGATATTTTGACTTTTGTTTCTATGATGGGGATGGATTTGATGGGGGGGGAAGTAGGGATTGTGAGGAAAATTCAGAAGAGATCCAACTAGGATAATTTACGCATGGATCAAAATACTTGGTTATAAAAAGTGTGTCTCCCGCTATCTATGTGAGTGGAGATAAAAGCTATGGAGCATGACCTCTAGCAGGAATTGGGCAAGGCTAAGCCCCAGGATGAGTTCTTTACGCCAAAGCTATGGATCCAATACCTCGAGACGTCTCATTCTAGGAAGTCTTTGTTCAAGCAGATGGTATCCTTGTATTTGATTATGTAGGGTCTTCGCAGACGAGTGTTGATGGAATGGGAAGAGAAGGAGAAGGGTGACTATGTACCAGAATAGTTATTAAAGGAACTGTATGCATATACTAGGATGATGCATATGAAAGTTGATGTCATAGCCAATGAATTGGGTATCCCCTTTCTTCCTTAGGTGAGATTTGTGGGAGCTCATGAAGAGATGTCACAAGCAATTTGGGGTGTCTCGATGTATGTTCCTGTGCTTGACGATGATGGAGTTCATGTGGTGACTTTCTAGGTTCCATAATGGTTTTTTCTATTGCTTAGGATGATCTGTGTAATTCTGTTTTTTTAGGTAGTCAATCGGTTCCCTAGTTGGTACGATGTTTCACCATATGGTCGGTTGAATAGTGTGGGGGTTGCTTATGAATGTGTAGGGGGGTAAGGACTGAAAGTAAAGTTTTATCATATTTTAACGAAAAATAGTATCAAGTATGATATACTTGGAGAATCATGTTAATGTCCTATTTTCACCCACTAGAGGGGGCAATTTTGGGTCTATTATTTGCTGGGGTACTCTCGTATAGATCTAAAAAATGTGTTGTTTGGTTGGGTTAGAGTGTGAAGATATCTACTAGAAATTGTAAGACTCTTATTTTATTTTAATATATAGTCGGCTTACTTACAAAAAAACATATATTTCAATGTTCTAAAAATATTTTGTTGTGCAGCGTATTACCTATATCTTTAAATATAGTTGTTACTATATTAATGCATGAAATAATAAATAAACTAATGCATATTTTCACTCTTATTGGATTTTGTATCTTGATAATGCATATTGTATGATATTTATGGATTCTTTTAGAATTTCAAAGAGACTAGAATGTCGATTTAGATCCATTTTAATAAATATATACTTAATACAAATATAATTTTTTAAAGCTCTAAAATATTTGTTTTAGATGTTAAAAATTTTTATACATATTTTTATATTTTCTTATTTTAATCATAAAAATATCAAAATAATTTTGTAGATTAGAGTCAAACCGCATATCATTGAAAAATTAATCCAAAGATACTTCAACAATTGTTTCCATTGCATAAAAACTCCTCCTCAGCTAGCTGATGGTAACCTGGGGGACATTGCCACCACATTGCTTTTGTTTATATTGAAATTGTGAATGGGAATTATTGCTCCATGCAAAATTTAACTTATGTTATATGGGTGATTTATTCCCCTCACATTATCACATTAGTTGTTGCATTCCACATATACATAATTTGGTACTATAACTAATAATGAAGTTGAATATGTTGGTGTTATTGGTTTATTGATAAATGTGAAATGTTATCCATAAAAACAAATGTGATTATCGACCTAAATTCACAATTGGTGGTGTCACAAATCAATAATATTTTTTCCTTAATAATTTTGTTAGGGTTAAAAAATCTAAAATGTCAATTTTATTTTGGTGGACCCTTAGTGTTAGGGTTAAAAAATCTAAAATGTCAATTTTATTTTGGTGGACCCTTTTAACCAATTATGTCTTATCTTTATTTTGTATTCAAAATTGAAATGTGATCAATTATCCCAAATGATTTCATGTTATTTGATTATTCTACTTGATTGACTTATTAGCTTAATTATTATCCCAAATGATTTCATGTTATTTGATTACTTTACTTGATTGGCTTATTAGCTTAATTATGCTTGAATTCCTATGACAATATGGTTGTTCAATTTATGCTTTGAATTTAGTTGGATGATTATCTCAAGCTTGATGATATACGAATTCTCTTCTTAGTCCCTGGAGTATTGTTTTAGATAATTGTTGACCTAGTATTAGTTTCAGTTTGTGTTGACTTCCTTACAATGTATCATTTTAACCTAAGTTTCAAAATAATATTTTTTCAATTATATAAAATTCAAATTTTCTTTGTAAGCTGATTGGACTACAATTTTAAAAGTTAATACAACAAATTTTATTGCAACAACGACGGGTAGGTATTGGGAATGGCTTCTACATCTGACAATGCTTTAACTCTTTCTCATTTGCTTAGAAGATGCTTTAACTTTTCTTCATCTTCTTTAATAGACATCTAACAATGCATTGTTTCCTACTTTCCACGTCCAGCTTCTCCACGCAGTTTTAAAATAATTCGTTTATAAAGCACCTGTCCAAGTCAGGATGCCGCAGACTAAGATGACTTTGCTACAACCATTTTAATATTCCTATCAAATGACTACATACGAAAAATTTTGTATAATAATTTAAAATTTTCAAGGCTCTCAATGGGGATAATTTAATATAGCGACGGCTAGGTTCACCGCCACTGGTTTCCATTGCCATGACTGACCACCGCCTTACCACTCCCACTGTCTTACTTCCAGAGGCTAGAATTGTTCAGTATCTTGTTTTACAAATTGGCATATCTTCTTATGACATGAACTAATGCCCAGTCTTCCTCTTAGCTTCTCTTCATCCATCAATTTGCAGGAGCTGCCGTCGCGGCCTTACAAACAAGATACAGAGTAAGAATATTGTTATTTGTTTGTCAATTGAATTTGAATCCAACATCAAAGTCAAAATAAACATTATTGTGTCTCATTTACAAACAAGATACAGAGTAAGAATATTGGTATTTGTTTGTCAAGATACAAAGTAAGAATATTGTTATTTGTTTTGTTGGATAGAAGCTGTAGCCAGGGGAATCTTAGTTACAACTCATACAAAAATATTAACCCTGAACTAATTGTAGTAAAGTCTCGCAAGTCTCCAGCTAGCCACATCCAAACAGACTAGGGTTCGGAAAATTATTAATTCATTCTTTGATCAAATCACATCTGGGCTTCACGGAAGGAAAGCAGGCAGGCAAGATTGTGGTTGATCAGATGATAAATGAATCACTAGTATAATAAAAAGTTGAAGGAGACACAGTGGGAAAACAAAGCTTGTCCCGCGTTCTCTGTAGATTAACTATGATAAAAGCAACACACGCGTATCATGGACTGCAGAGGAAATTGCCTTTGCCTGTTCGATATGGATTTTAAGACATGTGAGTAGAATTTGGATTCAGTGTTACACTGAATTATTACCCAATGGTTTTATAAATGCTTGCAAAACAAGAATCTCTACATTAATGGCAGTGTTTATATCTTGATGTTTTATATTATGAAGTCCATATCATCTCTATCATGCTCCATGCCCCAACTTTTGGCGTTGGCAAAGCCAATCCATTAATCAAATATTCATTTAGAATGGTAGCGGAAATCCATGTAAACAAATGTTGTGACGAAAAATCAAGATATAATGTTAAAATAAAAATCAATCACATTTTGATTTTAATTTTCAATGAAATAATAATGAACAATTTAAAGAAAATGACTTTTAAAAACAATTTCTTACTCTTGTCTTTTTCATTTTTATAGTTTCAAAGCGATGAACCAACTTGCATTGTTTATATCTATGTCCCTGGTATGTCGATCGTTCTTGCTGGTTGCATTGGCTCATTTTATTTTCTTTCTTTTGCCCATCAACCTCTATGCAAATATCTTATGATGCATACACCGAAAGTTTTTCGGTAGAGACGGATTTAGGGGCTATTTCTCCTGGAAAACGTAAACGTAACCTATCAGGGAATTGTCAACTGGAAAATTGGTGATAGTTACCAAAGCAAATTTTCCCATTTTGAGCCTACAATATTGTTATTTCAAGGGAAATTGGGCATTTAGTCCCTTTTCCCCAAATACAAAGTCACTTCAATCGATCTCAAATTTCTTTTGGTTATTTGGATAAGTCAAGTTGATGCAATCTAGATTCATCTATAGCAAGCCCTATAATGAATTTATGTTTATCATCACCATTATGAGATCTTAAGATATTTTCTTGCTACATAGGTTTAGGTTTCGGCCCATTTCTACATACTAAAATTTTTAAATGTAACTGAATTTTCATGCTTAGTTATTATTGTTACAGAGGGGCTTCCATTTCAATAACCAGAAACTCCAAATTATCTGCAAACTCTTTAAAATAAGTAAACAACTTGAAAAATACCTGCATTTTGGATGTTGACTGTGTGGCCTACTTTGGAAAGTCTCTATCTCTATAACTATCCAACCTGCTCGTGAAACGCTTGCTACATTGTGCCACTCTGTTCTGAAATTAAAATTTTCTCAAATTTGAAAGATGCTTGAAGCATATACAGATTTGCCCCTGCTCGAATCTGCTCTGCTTAGGGAACCTTCTTTCTGTCGAAGGTTTCTAAAAGATGTTGGACGGATTTTTTACAGCGACCTGCTCACGTGAATTTCTTACTCACATGTTTCTTCTCATCCTCCTCTCAGTTATTCTCTGTGCTAATCTGATATGGGCATCGCAACCCTAACTCTAAGTGAATCCAATATCAAGTAATGCATTATATGGCTTAGTTCCTGCTCACGACTTCATCAACATGAAATCTTCACCAGTTGTTTCCCATGTCACTGGCAGGAGTCTACAATTAGTATTCACGGTGGCTTCTTTGGAATCATTGTTTGCATATGCACAATCCATGCACTATGTCGTTTGAGTACCAATCTTTCCTAGAATGCAAGTCCACATTAAAATTCTCTAAGATATGCATAGACATATCTCAACTTCACTTTGAGATTTTGTAATGTATTGGCGTCGGGATGGTACATAGCCCGTTTTCATTTGTGAAAACTTTGCCAATTGTAATGCATGCGACCTGGCGAAGCAGGTGGACATTGTTTGAATAGGCCATGATTGCAACAGTGCTGGTTTTAATTTTGATTTTGGAGATTGTTTGAATAGTCCGTGACTGCGACGTGCTAGCTTTTGGTTTTTGGTTTTGAATTTGATGCACACTTAATCTACTTTATTATTGCAAATATGACAAAGGATATCCATATGCCTGCTGGATTCAGTCAACATTGGTATTTAGAACATGTCAAATGGGAAGCCCATTTCAATGATGTTGATTCCTTATTTTGTTTAAACTTACTTAATACTATCATCACTGCATTTCTTTTTTCTTTCCGTTAAGATGCATTGACCCGTTACAAATTGCTGTTTCGTTTCAATACACATTTAACATTGCAACATGAGATCGTCAAATTTTTGGAACATTTGGTTTCAATGGTTTTTCAATCTCGATATGGGTATATTATTTCAGGTATGAGAGGGTCTGTAAAATTTCAATTAAAGCATCTTGGATTGAACCAAGAACATTATACGATGCCACATTACGTCGTTATGCATTCATGGCATGATCAAGATAAGCCCTACATATTATATACGAGTAATACAAATGTATATTTGTCTTATTTATATCAAACTCTTTGACATCATGTCTTTAATCTTGAACTTTGTCTTATTTATATCAAACTCTTTGACATGATGTCCTTAACCTTGAACTAGAGTTGTTGTGTGTCCCACTACATTTACAAGTGTGAATTCTCTTCCTACCAAAGATAACAACATAGTTGGTTGTCCATTTAGATTTTAGCTTTAGTGTAACAAAATATCAAACTTTAGTTTAGTTTGTTGGTCATCATAAAAACAGTTGAATTAGATTTTAGCTCTAGTGTAACAAATACTAAACTTTTTTTAGTGTATTATAGTTTAATTTGTATTATAGTTTAGTTTGTTAGCCATCATGAAAAGGGTTAACATTTTATAGCCTAATAGTAACAAAAGAGAGGCTTTAAAGCTAAATAATAATATAAATATATTTTATCAATGCTCTAAAGAGTTTATGAAATTTAGAGGGCTACATGAATATTGAATCATTGCCAATGACACACATTCTTTGCACTTGCTTGAAAATCTCTTAGCATGCTCTGCATCTTTATGCTTGGTCAATTCTGCGCGTTATTTCCCAACCACTACTTATTACTGATTGTTACTACATTCTATTAAAAATGTTGAAAAGTTCTTCCCAAAAACATAGCACATAAATTACAATAAATGGAACTTTTATAGTCAATGCATTCATATTAGTACCTCTACATCTCTAACCAATTTTCTTTCATCTCTTTGGATAAAAACTTTCCTGGTCCTCTAGCAGCTAGTTCTTCCAAAATTTGATGATTTATGATAAAAACAATTAGTATTAAAGCTGTTAATATTGTTAAAAAACTGGTCTCACAACCCATAATCAAATTTAAAGCCAAGAATCTCATCTCTATATCATGTTGCTACAACCAACAATGAAATATAAAACCAAGAGACTCATCTTTTCAAGATTTTCCATTCTAAACCTACCCGGCAATAAAGCCAAGAGACTCATCCTTTTAAAATTTTCCATTTTAAACCTACCCGGCAAGGAGTGCGATGCCATGCATCACTTGTTACTCATGAATTGATTTCAAGGCTCTCTTTCTCACGAGGACCTTCTTGAAGTTATTTTGTTTTATGTGATAGCTTAATTGTAGTATTTTCCTTTTTTCATTTGAGGATGAATGGTGAACAACTTCTGTCAATACATTATGTGCATGAAACAATGCACGTGTTTATACTAAGGATTATTATGCAAAATAATTGGATTTTAATCCAGCCTTATTACATGAGCAATGAATGACATTGGTACTTTAGAGATATTTTTAGTGTTGTTTAAATGCATCCGTTGTTAGATTTCATCGAACACTACATATGAGATTTTGTGAGTCAATGATTAAACTTACTCATTTCATTCGCATGCATTATGCATATTACTATAGAACATGTTTAGAGACAAAAATAGATAAAGGAGGTTCATAAGCATAGAAAAAGTAAAAAATTAGGAAATTTGGGCGTAGAAAGCTAAGATTATAAATTTCTTTGATGATTAATAGATTTCTTTACTAAACATAATATTAGCATGTGGAATAAATCATTCATCTTCACAACACTAACTAGAAAGTTAATGGGCTCCTTGCATCCACATGACATTAAAAAAGAAAAAAAAATATTGCGCTATCATTGAAAGTCACAAATTCTCAATTAGGATTTAGGATGCAATCATGCATGCCAATATTTATCCAATCTCATGGATGACTTCTATTGCACATTTTAGGGGAAACCCTTTTGAAGGAAAATAAACTTTAGAATCAATATTTGAATTGCAAATCATTGTTTAAATTTCAAATATCTCATTCATAAAGGCCATTGATATGTCAAATCCTAGACTATTTCATTTTAACCAAAGATACTTTTGGGCCCCATGCCTTGGTGATGAACAATATGGTAAGTAATGTAGTAATCTGAAGCTTTCTTGATGGTGCTGCAACATTCAATGGATGTTGCACATTGTGTAAGGGACAAATGATATTTGCAAGGAAAAAACACATCAATGAAGAAGTCACAAAATAAATCAAGGCTTAAGTAATGAATTTTTCCTCCTAGAGGTGAAACACATAAGTGAAGGGATGCGATAGAAAACCAAGGTAGAAAGTGATGCAATTTCCACTTGGAAGTTTTGTTTGACCAATGGTGAGTGGAAAAACACATTGAATTCCAAAAGCCATGGGAATAAAAAACTCATTGTCCAATGAGTTGTATTGAGAAGAGAGAGCTTCAATGATTTTTTTATAGATTCTTAAAGTTCGCAAAACATGCAGGGAGTTAAAACACATGAATTAGAGAGTTTTAGTTGTTACCTAGAGATTCAAGTTGTGTGTTTTATCTTTGGAGACTTCAATGAACCCCACAAAGAGTCAAAAAACACACAAGGATGCAAAACACATTATCGAATAGGGTGCAATAGTTATCTAAGGTAACTAGAAGTGCATTTTATCTTGTGCATTTTGTCGAACCCCGTTATGTGCCCAAAAAACATGAAGATATTAAACATTATAATAAATGAGTTACATCAATGGAACATAGTTCAAAGTGATTTGTTTTTCCCTTTGGGGCCTTGCTCGACCCCACTATGAGTTAAAAAGGGCACAAGGGACAAAACATATTAATTGGGAAGTTGAGGAAGTGAATTAGATAAGAAAGTGACGTGTTCAAGTAAGAAAGTGGTGCACTTTACTATTAGGTTCTTTGTTGGGTACCACCAAATCACATAACGAAGAAAAAAACACAGAAGTTGCAACATCATAACAAGTGAAAGAGGGATACGGGTGAGTGCACAAAGATGAGGGTCTCTTTTGGCGCGTTAGATGCAATAGAAAACTGAAAAAACAAACATCCATCAACTTGCATGGATATTTTGAGACACTTACACAATGAATCTTGCGATGAGTAAAACACAAAAATGTAGGAAATTGAATGACCTTTCCAAATATATATTTTTTTTCTACTGAAAATGCTGTTAACTATCTGAAGTTACATATTTTTTAACGGGGACTTTTTATTTTTTGGACAAATTATAAGGTATATGTTTTTGTGGGTGCAGCGTCTGAGTGACTAAATGATGGAATAAACTTACGAAAATCGGTATACATATAGAGAACATATAGTACTAGTGCACGACTATTTTTCCAATAATAAATATAATATTTTTAATTTTTTTATTTATTATCTAAGAGATCAAACCTCGAAAACGGTACGTCAATTGTGGGTGCAGCGTTTGAATGTCTTAATGCAATTATTTGGAAACGGGTTTTTTATAGCATGTAGAGCTCGGTGTTCTTTAGTGCACCATACAATTTTTTTTTTAAATGGTTGAGAAACAAAAGAGATATGGACGAAACACTAACACTGTGTTTTTTGAGTTGAGGAGTGATGATAGAAGATAAATAAGAAAAAAATAGAAAAAATAATGTATTCTAGTTAAAATTTACATATTTGGAATCTGCAAAAAAAACCATATCTGTTTCTAAAATCTCATAAAAAAATGGAGGTGTGCAACATAACCAGACGAACGGCTAAACACGAGCATATTGAAAATTTGGATATAATGTTGAATTAGCCATGGTTTATCATACTCCAAGGCATAGGCATGTTGAATCCGAAGCAAAGTATGAAGCAAACACATAGGCACAAGAATTCCATGCAAGCATGGGTCGAGGCTCGACCTTATCATTTGGAGGGAACACATTTTTGAATTTAAACAAAACGGGAGCGCGTTTTAGTGAAGCAAAACGCGCACGCGTTTTTAAATACTATAATGAGTGCTTGTTTTGTCAATTATACTTTTATTATTTTATGTCCCCCCCTGACTCCCTTCTTCCCCCTAACTCTTACTAACCCCCCCTCCTCTTCTCCATACCTCTAATCCCCCATCCTCCTTTCCCTACCTTTAAAATCCACCCCTCTCTCTTCCAAACACCCCACCATGCCATTCGTTCTTGCTCTCTCTCTCTCTCTAACGCTTATGTTCATGATGTTGATGGTGATGATGATGAGGATGATGATGATGATGTTCACGATGTTAATGGTGATGAAGATGATGATGCTGATGATGAAGGTGATGATGATGAGGATGATGATGATGATGATGAAGATGACGACGAAGATGATGAAGATGATGTTGATGGTGATGATGATGATGATGATGTTGATGGTGATGATGATGAGGATGACGACGATGATGATGTTCACGATGTTAATGGTGATGATGATGATGATGATGATGATGATGATGATGAAGGTGATGATGATGATGAGGATGATGATGATGATGATGATGAAGATGAAGACGAAGATGATGATGATGATGAGGATGATGATGATGATGTTCATGATGATGATGAGGATGATGATGTTCATGATGTTGATGGTGATGATGATGAGGATGATGATGAGGATGTTCACAATGTTCATGGTGATGATGATGATGATGATGATCAAGGTGATGATGATGATGAGGATGATGAGGATGATGAAGATGAAGACAAAGATGATGAAGATGATGTTGATGGTGATGATGATGATGGTGATGATGATGGTGATGATGATGATGAGGATGATGATGAGGATGATGATGATGATGTTCACGATTTAAATGGTGATGATGATGATCATGTTGATGATGATGATGATGATGATCATGTTGATGATGATGATGATGATGATGATGAAGGTGATGATGATGATGAGGATGATGATGATGATGAAGATGAAGACGAAGATGATGAAGATGATGAGGATGATGATGAGGATGATGATGATGATGAAGATGAAGACGAAGATGATGAAGATGATGTTGATGGTGATGATGATGATGATGATGGTGATGATGAGGATGATGATGAGGATGATGATGATGATGTTCACGATGTTGATGGTGATGATGATGAGGATGATGATGATGATGTTCACGATGTTGATGGTGATGATGATGATGATGATGATGATGATGAAGGTGATGATGATGATGAGGATGAGGATGAGGATGATGAGGATGAGGATGATGAAGATGAAGATGAAGATGATGAAGATGATGTTGATGGTGATGATGATGATGATGATGTTCATGATGTTGATGTTGATGATGATGAGGATGATGATGTTCACGATGTTAATGGTGATGATGATGATGATGATGATGATGATGATGAAGGTGATGATGATGATGAGGATGAGGATGATGATGATGAGGATGATGAAGATGAAGATGATGAAGATGATGTTGATGGTGATGATGATGATGAAGGTGAGGATGATGATGAGGATGAGGATGATGATGATGATGATGATGATGATGAGGATGATGATGATGATGATGGTGATGATGTTGATGGTGATGATGATGAGGATGATGATGATGATGTTCACGATGTTAATGGTGATGATGATGATGATCATGTTGATTATGATGATGATGATGATGAAGGTGGTGATGATGATGATGGTGAGGATGAGGATGATGATGATGATGATGATGATGATGATGATGATGATGAGGAAGATGAAGATGATGAAGATGATGTTGGTGGTGATGATGATGATGATGATGGTGATGATGTTGATGGTGATGATGATGAGGATGATGATGAGGATGATGATGAGGATGA
>LPNX010961273.1:122754-155339 GCA_001517045.1 Pseudotsuga menziesii | reverse complement strand
ATCAACATCATGAACATCATCATCCTCATCATCATCATGAACATCATCATCATCATCCTCATCATCATCATCATCTTCATCATCTTCGTCTTCATCTTCATCATCATCCTCATCATCATCATCACCTTCATCATCATCATCATCGTCGTCGTCATCACCATTAACATCGTGAACATCATCATCATCATCCTCATCATCATCACCATCAACATCATCATCATCATCATCACCATCAACATCATCATCATCATCATCACCATCAACATCATCTTCATCATCTTCGTCTTCATCTTCATCATCATCATCGTCCTCCTCATCATCATCACCTTCATCATCAGCATCATCATCATCATCACCATTAACATCGTGAACATCATCATCATCATCCTCATCATCATCACCATCAACATCATCATCATCATCATCACCATCAACATCGTGAACATCATCATCATCATCCTCATCATCATCACCATCAACATCATGAACATAAGCATTAGAGAGAGAGAGAGAGCAAGAACGAATGTTGCAGTGGGGTGTTTGGAAGAGAGAGGAGTGGATTTTAAAGGTAGGGAGAGGAGGAGGGGGGATTAGAGGTATGGAGAAGAGGAGGGGGGGTTAGTAAGAGTTAGGGGGAAGAAGGGAGTCAGGGGGGGGACATAAAATAATAAAATTATAATTGACAAAACAAGCACTCATTATAGTATTTAAAAACGCGCGTGTGTTTTGCTTCACTAAAACGCGTGCGCATTTTGCTTCACTAAAACGCGCGCGCGTTTTGCTTCAATAAAACACGCTACCGTTTTGATTCAATAAAACAGGAGCACGTTTTTGTGTACTATCCTAATTGACATGCATGTTGGCAGCCTTGTGATTAGGCTTGGCAGGGTCGAGATTGCTTGGGATGATTTGTATTTTATGGATCAAGCGTGATTGACTTCATTCTACCATTGCATCTAAAAGGTCCCTCAACTTCTTGCACACACCCATACATATTCCCCTCTGGTGCGTTTTTTTTTAACCGTGCCACAAGTTAAAAAATGAGCACAATGGCGAAATGAATCACCAAAAGAGTTGAAAACAATTAGCTAGTGCATTTTTTTCTCTTGTAGGCTTTGTTTGACTCCAAGCAAGTTAAAAATGCACCAAAAAAAAACAAATTGATGGAAGAGTTGCATTGACATGTTAGATGAAAATGAGACGTGGTTTATTTATTTAGTGTAACATTTTCCTTCTCATGCAAAATATAAAAACCAAAATCGTTCCCATATATCTGAGCTCTCCATTATAGTCTTAGATGTGCTTGTCTATGCTTAATCTAATCATTTCATGTTGTCCACATGATTTAGAAGTTAATTTTTATTTGTTGACTATGCTTTATTGAGTGATACATGTAAGAAATATGTCTTTAGAAAAAACAAAACATGAAATTATGGTTAAGTAAAATATGAATTTGGAATCGCGTTATTCATGCTCACTTACCTATCACATTGCATACTTGGCTCCTAATTCATATTTGCAATGTCTTGTTAAAGTTGACCAAATTTTAAATTAAATGTTAAAAAAAAAAAAAAAAAGTGAAAGCCAAAAACAATTATACAAGGCCCAAAAATCAAGTATAAGTTTAAGATCACATTCCTCGTACTTATTTACACCCATACCCATTCGCTACAACCTCATATACCATGGTGGACTTCGCTATTAACGCTTTGACGAGATTTATTAGAAAACATCATTAATTGACAATAATATTTCAAGTATTGAATTAAGTATGGTTTCTCTCATTGCAAGGTAATGAGCATCGATAGAATGACATTATACATTTGCACAAGGGAAAACAAACTCACATTTCTCTTATTCCTTAATTCTTTATTTGTCATTTTAATCCTTTTTCATTAATAAAGCAAGTATTTTCCTCATTAAACTAATTACGATGGTATTGTTGTTTTGACGTGTTTAACAAATTCTTGGGCCATAGAGCTATTATGTTACGTGTATTTTTACTCTTTTAGTTTGGGCTTGGTATTATGTTATTTAATTACAAGGATTCTATGTGAAAAAACATTCAAAGAAGATGAAGAAGATGGGTTATACGTGAGAATAAATAGGAGTTACAAGTGAAAATGTAAGAATGGATATAGAATTGACATGAAGTAATAGAGTCTTTAGAGCACAAGAAATAAGAAGGAATTTTTAAACCAAGGAAAATGAATATGGATGTAAACTACATTTTTTGAAGTCAAAAGAAAAACTAGTTCCTAAGAAAGCTCCATGTTTGAAGAGGAATGCAAAAACGAAGATGACAAACCATATGATGAGTTAAGAAACAAACATGGAGATAACAAAATTTTTATCCAAAAACAAACAAAGGTATAATCAAGCATCAAAGTGTTAGAAGTATGCAATCAAGAAAGAAAAAAAGATATCTAAGCGATGGGAGTCATTTTCTTGAATCAATGTTATTTGAAAGTCTCGCATGAGTGAGTGAAATCTTGCAATTTCTTAATTGTTATTGAGGCTTATTCTCACAAATCAATTGAATATTTTAAGTGACAATAAGACCAAGCTTGTCGTGAGTTTTTGGAAGCTCAATATTCATCTAGGTTATCTCAAGAGTCATCTAATGTAGTTGAGAAGTTAATAATTTGGAAGGCCAAGAGTCATAATTTAAAATTTTAATAGAACCACTAACTTCAAGAAAAAGGGGGGATCTTTTTGCCATTGTAAGCTATGCTTGTATGTTAATAAATAGACCATTGTTAGCTAACTTGCTTAGACTCTTGCATAGTTGCACTTGCTCTTTGGAAGTGCCTTGTCATTTCCTAATTCTCTTAGTTCTTCTTGGCATGAACATTCTTAGCTGATGGTGTATTATAGTGTTATGATGTTTTAAATATCTTTCTTATGTTGTGCTTGTTCATATATACTATGAAACATGGAGCTTCTTAGTTAGTCAGTATTGTTCTTGGTTGTTAAGGATATCTGACTAGGCATGTACTTTAGCTAGCGGACTATTCTCCATTTCAACTTAGTTACTAACTAGTCTTGTAACAAGGAAGTATTCATAGCAAGTAAATTATATGATGAGTCATGAAACAAACACAAAGATAACACAATTTTTATCCAAAAACAAACAAATGTATAATCAAGCATCAAAGTGTTAGAAGTATGCAATCAAGAAACAAAAAAAGATATCTAAGCGATGGGAAACAATTTCTTGAATTAATGTTATTTGAAAGTCTCTCACGAGTGAGTGAAATATTGTAATTTCTTAATTATTATTGAGGCTTATTCTCACAAATCAATTGAATATTTTAAGTGAGAATAATACCAAACTTGTAGTGAGTTTTTGGAAGCTCAATATTCATCTAGGTTATCTCAAGAATCATCTAATGTAGTTGAGAAGTTAATAATTTAGAAGGCCAAAAGTCATAACCTAAACTTTTAATAGAACACTGAATTTCAATAAAAAGGGGAACTTTTTGGCATTGTAAGCTATGCTTGTATGTTAATAAATAGACCATTGTTAGCTAGCTTGCTTATACTCTTGCAGAGTTGCACTTGGTCTTTGGAAGTGCCTTGTCATTTCCCAATTCTCTTAGTTCTTTTGGGTATTCAATTCTTAACTGATGGTGTATTATAGTGTTATGATGATTTATCTTTTTTATGTTGTGCTTGTTCATATATACTATGAAACGTGGAGCTTCTCAATTAGTCAGGATTGTTCTTGGTTGTTAAGGATATCTTATTAGGCATGTACTTTAGCTAGTGGACGATTCTGTATTTCAATTTGGTTACTAACTAGTCTTGTAACAAGAAAGTATTCATAGCAAGTAAATTATTTCACTTCAAGAGGGGGTTGTGGGGATTCAATTCATGCTCATTTATGATAACAATGGGACTATTCTCCTTGTGACTGGTTAAGTCACATGGTTTGGGTTCAAATTCAAGTTTGGAGATGATGAAAATTTATTTGAATATGAATTTACTAATAATAATTCGATAAGATTCACCATTATATTCATCCATATACGGGCTGGTGCAAGCTAATGTTGGTCACTTATGATGCATTCGTTGTAATGGACTTCTAGAAAAATAGAAATCTTAACGTGAAAAAGAATTATTAGAGGCACCTACACAACTTTTTGTATATGGCGTAAGAATATGAAATGTGGACAATTGGATTACCTTTCGCAAAATATAACTTTTATCTATGGAAACTAAGTATAAATAATAATAAAAACGAGGTTCTTCTAAGGTTGGTATGTTATTTTTTTCCTAAAAAATAATGAATATGTTTGCGTCGGTCCATGCATTTGGTATGTAAATGGTGGATTTTAGTGAAAAAAATTATATAGAGTTGTAGATAACACGTTTGTCTAGTGTAGCGTTATTTTTCCATATTTATTTATGTTATATTAATTTTTTTTAATTAAGGAAGTCAGTGACGCCCTAGAATGACAAGGTCAAGCATGGGTCCATGACATCTCGGTCTTAACATAGTCCAGTGAATGATTTTTTTTTAGGATGTAGGTCTTTGTGTCTTTTTGTGCGGGTTCTATTCCATTTTCTAAATAGGTGAGCCAATCAAAAGTTATAGCCGAAACAAATAGCCTACCTTTTGTGTTAGATTGACGTGAGTCCATTTAAAATTAAATAAAAAATAGAAGAAGATAATAGATTTAAATAAAAATTACATATTCAGAATCTACATACAGAGTTACACAACTGTGTGAATTTTCATTAGCAATGGACAAGCGTGGCATATGCAAAATCATGCACGAAATAGGAGAAGTGGTACAAAACATGTTTTCTGTCATAAGACAGTCCAAACCACTTGGTTTGGAAACTTGAACCTAAAACAAAAGTAGCCAAGTCATCCACCACGTAGGTTCGAAAAAAAGGTGCCCTCCAAAATTCTAAATTTAAAGCAGTGCTTATGGATGATAAGCACATGTGCACATATTTTAAGAAGTAATGCACACACACTAAAAGTGCAATCACACTTCTGAGTGTGTACGCGTTAAACATGCGTGCACGCATACGTTTAGTTGAAACTTTGCTTTGATTTCATTTTCAAGTATTTTCAATGGAATGATGATGATGACCATGATGATGATGATGATCAATAATGATGATGATGAGGAGGAGGAGGATGATGACAATGATGATGATGATGACTATGATGATGATGACAAGGATGATGATGATGATGATGATGATGATGATGACGACGACGATGATGATGAACAATGATGGTGTTGGTGATGATGATGATGATGATGATGACCACGATGACTATGATGATGATGATGATGATGATGATTACGATGATGAGGATGGTGATGATGATGACCATGACGATGATGATGAACAATGATGATGATGATGATGATGATGATGACAATGATAATGATGAGGATGATAACTATGATGATGATGATGATGACGACGATGGCGATGATGATGATGTTAATGATGATGATCACGAATACTATTACTATGATTATGATGATGAGGATGAGGATGAATTTGATGATGAATATGATGGTGATGATGATGATGATGATGATGACCATGATGATGATGATGAACAATGATGTTGATGAGGAGGAGGAGGAGGAGGATGACAATGATGAGGATGATGACAATGGTGACGATGAGGATGATGATGATGATGATGATGATGATGATGAGTGTCATGTCCCCACCCCTCTACCAGAGAAAGGATGTGACTATGCTACTATCATAACCAGGAAAACTAGCCCCATAAACATAAAATTAAATGCAATGAACTAATAATATGCATAAATGCATAAATATTTAACATACAGTGGAAACAATTTACCATTCCATTAATTCACATGTTCATCTTAATTCATTAGAAAATGTAAATACAGAGATTTAAACACAAGAATACTTATTTGGGAAGCAAATCTTGTCCCGCAACCAACTATGTCGCTGCAACGTTCCACCCAACCATAGGCTAGTGTGCTCATCAATCCCTCAGCAACACTGCCACCTCCTGAGTTGGGCATGATTCCCACAAGGAATAAGGAACACTAGTAGGCTCACACATAGCCAAGGATACCATAAAACTGAGGCAAGCGAGCATAGTTTGGTTTATTGGGCAAAAAAGGAGCTAGAAAGGTAGACTACTAAGCTAGTGGGATCAACCACAGAGCTATAGACACCTACACCAGATCTATCCTAGCTTCTAGAAAATATACACACCCAACACAAGGAAGCACCCTTTTCTCTACTGCACAGTCCCTGTGTCTTCCATTCCATTTCTATTCAGGGTGAGCAAAGAAGAAAACCAACCCCCTAGATCTGTCTGTGAGGTTCCTTCTCACACTAGATTAATCAAGCTAGTTCAGACCCTCTTTCCACTCCCAAATTAGTTCAGACCAAAGCCAAAAGATTCACACACAACAAGATACAAAATTCTGAGTTGAAGTAAAATGATTTGGTAACAAAACGAATTGGTAAAATAGGGAAAAACAACCCCATGATAGCAATTTGATTTTCGGCAAATTCTATGGACTCACGTGGTCCAAACAAACCCAACAAACAACCAGAAAACATGGTCTCTCCTCCAATTCACTGTGCAACATAAAAATGGTTTGTCCCAGTTGGGTGATGAGGATAAACCATAGTAAAAACCATCAAGAAAAGATCCCAACCACCGAGCTTTCCAAAAATGACTTTCCAGTCATGGGGAAAATGATGAAATCTACAAAAATGTGGATGGGGAATGCACAATAGCTCCTAAAACGTGAGTGAATGTGCCCAGGAGCTCCAAAAACGTGAATGGAGAGGAGGATGTGAATGCATGAGGGAATGGGCAACATTTTTGGGCAATAATTACTTGCCCCATAAGTCAAAAAACATTTTCCCAAAAATGGGTGCTTCCCCAAATTTGAATTTCTAACTTCCATACCTTGGTCATTCTCATGCAATAACTAACCCAACCAATTTATGGAAGAATTAAATGATTGGGGAAAAAGACAAGAAATGGGCAGTTGACAGTTTTGATGGGTTCTCCCTTTGACATTTGGATTTTTTCCCATTGGCTCAAAGATTTGAATACCCCCCCACCCTATCCTTAGGAAATCATTCCCCCATCTCTTTTAATGTTGCATTGACATAGGTGGTCATGGGTATTTAATTAAATTGCATATTTACATGATGTATAAAATTATAATGTGTCGGCTAGCACAAAATACCATCAGCATCGATTTTAATCGCCGAAACATAAAATGCTAAACCAATGGTGGGGATTTTGCCTTTAGCTCCACACCATGATTAATTACAATATTTACATCATATACATTTAATGCAAACAGGGTCAAAATCGGGGTGTTACAATGAGGATGAGGATGACGACAATGATGATGATGATGACGACGATGATGATGATGATGATGATGACCATGACGATGATGCTGAACAATTATGATGATGTTGATGATGATGATAATGATGAGGACGATGACAATGATGATGACTATGATGATGATGATGAGGATGATGATGATGATGGTGATGGTGATGGTGATGATGATGCTGGTGATGATGATGATGGTGATGATGATGATGATGATGATGATGATGATGATGACGACAATGACAATGATGATGAACAATGATGGTGATGATGATGACGAGGAGGACGATGATGATGACGATGATGATGAGGAACAATGATGATGATGATGATGATGATAGCAACGATGATGAGGATGATGAATATGATGATGATGATGATGACGATGACGATGACGATGAATAATGATGGTCATGATGATGATGAGGATGGTGATGATGATGACAATCATGAAGAACAATGATGATGATGATTATTATGATGGGGATGATGACAATAACGATGCTAAGGATGATTACTATGATAATGATGATGATGAGGATGAGGATGAGGATGATGATGATGATGATGATGAGCATGATGACACTAATGATGATGAGGATGAGGATGAGGATGATGATGAGGATGAGGATGAGGAGGATGATGATGAGGATGATGAGGACGATGATGAAGGATGATGATGATGATGATGATGACGCCAACGATGATGATGATGATGATGATGATGATGATGTTGTTGATGATGACCATGACGATGATGATGACCAATGATGATGATGATGGTGATGATGATGATGATAATGATGATGATGATGATAATGATGATGACTATGATGATGATGATGATGATGATGATGATGATGATGATGATGATGATGAGGATGATGATGATGACAACGACGACAATGATGATGATGATGATCATGCTCACGATAACTATGACTATGGTGACGATGATTATGATGATGATGATGATGATGATGATGATTACAATGATGAGGATGATGATGATGATGATGATGATGATGATGATGATGACAACATTGATGACGATGATGATGATGATGACCATGTCGATGATGATGAAAAATGACGATGATGATGATGACTATGATGATGATGAACATCCTCTACCATTTCACTCTCTATCATTATTTGGTAAACCTTATGTCTCTGTAGTTCATAAAAACGTACTCATGACACCCGTATCCCATTTAAAGACCTACAAAGAACTCGTACAAGGGGCTTATGTGTTGTTTCAAGGACTTTTTGAAGGCTCATTCATTAGAACGTTCAACAATATCATGATGTATTACACATTAGAGTAGTTGGTCATGGTGATTGAGCCCTAGAAGTGGTGTTTGTCATCTAAGGCCCTAATGATCTTGCTCTACCCCCCTCCACTCTCCATCTCTGTACTCTCTCTCTCTCTCTCTCTCTCTCTCTCTCTCTCTCTCTCTCTCTCTCGCACACACACACACACACACACACAGAACATGTCACCCATCCTTTCCCATAATGATCAAACATGTTGTACCTCAAATGACCATGTACAGGGTGAGTGAATCCATTGTATACTTTTCAGTAATGATATAAATTTTAGAGGGCTACTAGTGCGCCATCTATCTGTTATTGACCAATGGCTTGAAGTCATGTGTTATTGACAATGGTGTTATTTACCATGTGTTATTGACCATGGTCACCACTGTTGCTACTATTGTGACCATGGTCGCCACTGTCGCTATTGTTACGCTAGGGATTGAGGCCATGTGTTATTGACCATGGTCGCCATTAAACCTTTGTTAAACCTTGATTCCCATCCTTTTTCAGTGTCGGAGGCCTCCCTTACCCTTCACTAGCCATAGGTAAGGAGCCTAAGACCTCATAATGGCACCCATGAGCCTAAGAAGAACGAAATGGTGAAGACTATATTGTAAAAATATGGAACATGTGTGAATACCAAGAAATTGTTGAAGAACATTAGTAATTAAATGGGATAAACATTAGTGAGTAAATTTTGTAAATGTTAAAAAAAACAGAGATCTAGATTCTTCGGTTTGCTACCAATTTTCATGGGTTTTTTACCAGTGTTCGCACATTTTGTGCTGTTGAACTTTGCAATCTAGCTCACACTAATCATCAATTGGAAACTCTTTAATCTATTTGATAGAATATCACTCTTGGAATCAACAAACATCTTCATGGTCTTGGAATTTTGTGGATACATTCAAAATACTAGTTTTCATTGCAAGAAGAGATCCTTTTGAATAGGTATGGTTAATTGTAAATAATTGTTTCCATTCACAAGATTTCAGATCATTTCATTGATTTATGTTTTATCATATTCCTACTACAATATCTCTCTCATAGACAACAATTAATTTCACAAGAAGAATTCCCAACTTCACATCTAAGAAAGTCTCATATTCTCCATATAAGATGAAGTATGCGATGTTAACTACTAATGATTTGGACATGAATATATTTTGATTTCACACAATGATGGCATATATGAAGTTATATCTTGAGACTCTTCAATTTGAAAAAAAAACCTTTGAATCAATCATGGGAGAGGGTCCATATTGAATAGTTCACCTAGTTGTCCATATTCTCTATACAAGATGAAGTATGCAATGTAGACCAATAATGATTTGCACATGAATATATTTTGATTTCCCACAAGGATGGCATAGATGAGGTTCTCTCTTGAGACTCTTCAATTTTTATAAAAACCTTGGAAGCAATCATGGGAGAGGGTCCATATTGAATAGTTCACCAACTTTTCCATGCTCTCCTCTTCATGCTACATTTATCATAACATGCCTTTGAGCTTGACAAGGATACCTCTACCTCAATGATTTCTCCTTCCTTTTGGGGATTTGTAACCTCCTCATTGTGTAATAAGTCAATTTGTTCTCTTGAGTTAGTGTAACTTAATGAGTATAATTTATTCAATTTATTCCCAAGACATCCAAACACCAACTTTTGTCTTCCCTCACAACTAATGTGGCATATTAGGTGTAATGTCATCTCATCCGAAGGTGTTGGAAATGAAGAATATTTCACTCATATTCTTCTGATTTGCACTACTTTTTGAACAAAAAGGAAGTCATAATCCTATAGCTGTAATACCTAAAAACTTGACTCTCTTTACTTGACTCAAATAGAGTATAGAAATGAAACTTTATTTCGAACATAAAAATAAACCTTTAATCCGCATTTATGTATCAATTCAAATAATTACCATACTATCATATCTGTAATTTAGTTAATTATGTTGGATTGTGTCATGTTTCTTGTATAATGGAACTAATGTTAAGTTTTTAATGGTTATATAATATCTTATAACATTTAGCATCATAACAACATAACCATAAGAAAAAGATCACTGAAATATAGACAAGCACATCCACACAAAAGAACACAAATATTTATCCTGGGAAACCCTCATGGGGAAGAAAACCCAACAAAACTTCCTCTGTAGAATATTTATAAAAAGTAAAAGACAAGACCCTAGACAGGTGCACCTCCTCTAGCATATATATATATATATATATATATATATATATATATATATACATACATACATACATACATACATACATACATACATACATATAAATCCTATGTGCTTTGCATAAGTAAGTATGTGTTCAAATGAGGAGCACATCTCCTCTATTTATACTCTTTTCATCACTTGACATTTAATCTAACAAGTCGACCCCACTTAACTAAGAAGGCCGACTTCACTTAGGAAGACTCAATACAATATTATATTAGATTCATTAGGGTACTATTGCCCCGAATTACAATGGAGGCCTTACCTTATGACTCTATGATGACCAAATACAATAGTAACACCTCTTTGGAGGAATAATAACATTTCCATTAGGTGACATCAATAAAATACTTTTAGAATATCCTTTGAAGTTACAATATTCAACAACTAATACCTTATTTGTTGCTTCTTATGTAGGGGTAGACCTCATATTTTTGATAAAGAAACTTTTGGAGATGGGAAACTCACATAACAGAGTAAGAAAAACTAGAAGGAATATGCCCATTGAAAAGGAAAATGAGGTAAGAGAAAAGGCCAGGTTGGAAATGGACAGAGTGAGACATGGTCCAGACATTTATACTGATACTGTGATCGATCCTAACATAGTTGATGATAGAACAACCTCTAGTTCAGAACCACGGGTGATTCCGTTCCGTCCAACAGACCCAACTCAAATTCCAACATCAACAGAGTCTCCAACCAACAATCCATCAACGAGCCATGTTGAAGCTCTTGAAGACATAGGTATATTAAGAGATATTGAGTATCAAGCATTGGATGTAGGAACAATGATTAATTTGAAATCTCTCTAAGAAGGCCACAACCATGTCGAGCACACTCCCAATATGGACCAACATGTGAATGAAGCACCAAAACAAAGAAGCTATGGGATTCGTATCTCATTCCCACCTTCCCTACCTCGGCTATCTAGTGTAAGAAAAAGGACTCCTAAACGTATCCATGTGGATGAAATTTGTCTTTTAGGCCTTGAAGTTAAGTTTTCCAAATGCACTATCGATTGGCAATGTAGAAAATTAATGAAGGAATATTTTGAATCTAAAGGCAATGCAAGTAAATGTCAATTATTACCATGTTTGTTAAAGTCAAATTGTTTAGTTGTTGTTAGGAAAATTATGGGCATAAATATGGTTAGAAGTTCAAAGGTTAACAATCATATTGTTAGAAATCTCCAATATGATTTTAATGCGATTGGGAAGACGTCTCATACAAAATATATTTGTGGAGCTCATCGTGTGTTATCAGAATCAGTTGTAAGAAAGTCCACTTGGCAACATCACCTCCTTTCAAAAAATTCTCACATACTTAAGTTACATAGAAAAACTGTTACAAAGTACTCTGTTATAAGAGAAAATATTCAGACTCTAGGTGGAAAATTTTGTTGGGATTTTGTCGGCAGGTTTCCTCACCGAAATATGAAGCAAATTGATGTTGTTAAGGAATTAGTGTTAGTTTTTCAACATTAAGCTAGCATTATGTTAGGATATTTACTGAAAGAATAACAAGTACATCAATATAACATAAGCACATCACAAAAAACAAGAGACACAAAGATTTTTCCTCGGGGAAACCATAAAGGAGAAAACTCCGCAACTTCCTTAGAGATAGAATCAGCACCAAAAAAGTAAAAGCCCCAAAAACAGTAGTCCTCTTCTTTTGTCTAGTCCCAGTGTATTTCCTTCCTCACTAATGCACCACACTTGAGTGAGTGAATGATGTGTATGATAAATAGAGAGTCTCACTCTCTATTTATATTCTTTCATTCACTTGAAGTGCACTCAATCATGTCAGCCTTACTTAACAATTACTTACTAGAGCTGACATCTCTATGACTGTCTAATAAACCTAGTGCCCCGAAACTGTGGGGACTTTAACAATGACTTGACATGACTTGTTTACATTATTGATCCTCCCGATTGGAACATCGGGGCAAGACAACATGAATCAAATACATAATAGAAACATCCCGGAATAAACATCGGGTTACAATACATAATATACATAGATGAATACATTCCGAAGTTACAAATACATCAACACTCCCTCTTAACTAGGAAGGTATTCTTTCGACACAATTTTCAGCACTGGTCTTCTTCTCTGTATCAGCTAGATCATCTTTGTCTTCAAGTCATCTTCATCTTCAAGTCATCTTCATATTCAAGTCATCTTCACCTTCAAGTCATCTTCATCTTCAAGTCATCTTCATCTTCAAGTCATCTTCATCATCAGATCTGGATCATCTCTTGATATGGATCAACATCACTGGACTGGATCTGGATCATCACTCGATCTGGATCAACATCACTGGGCTGGATCTGGATCATCACTCGATCTATATCATCACTGGCTATCATTATTGGATCTCAATCATCACTCGATATATATCATCACTGGTGCTACCTCATGATTCTTCTTGTCACAGGAAGTTCTATAGAGCCAACCCTTTTTCATGTTGGTTGTAGGCCTAGCCTCCATGTAGGTATCTTCCAGCACTTACATCTGATCAACACATGATGCAAAGAATGGCTCATCATTTCTATATGATCAACACATGATGCAAAGAATGGCACAGCACTTACATCGGATCAACACATGATGTGAAGAATGGCTCATCACTTATATCTGATCAACATATGATGCAAATAATGGCTCTGCACTTACATCCATCCAGGCGAGAACAAATCATGCTCACAATGATGGAAGGGCTTGCACTCACATCTGATCCTACGAGAACACATCCCAATAGTCATATCAGAATGGCCCCCAGTCCTCCTCGACTGAGCTACCTGGTAACTAACCAGGTGCCTCCATTCTCCTAGAGAATGGAAGTTGCCCTTACATCTGACCTGCTCGTCGGAATGGACAACACTCACCTCTAACATGGAAGGAACTTAATCCTTTAGCAATGATAGAATGGTTCAGCCCTTACATTTGATCAAGTGGGAACACATCCGTCTATCACATCAGAATGGCTACTCAGTTCTTACACTGAGTGTTCCTGGTAACTGACCAGGTGCCTCCATTCCTAGAATGGAAATTTACCTTACATCTGTCCTACTCGACAGAATGGCCAACACTCATATCTGACATGGAAGGGAGCAACCCTATCACCATGACATAATGGCTCAGCCCTTACATCTGACCATGGAAGGAACCAATCCTCTCACCATGTCAGAATGGCCATGGGTCTCATCACTTTCTCTTGGAGGGAACCTCGATCTGGAGAACACCAAGTCTCTCCCTGAAGTACTCGAACTTTAGCCTAGCCAATGGCTTCGTCGATACATCAACTATCTGTTCCTCCGTCGCAACATACTGGATCTTGACTACTCCTCTCTGCACCATATCCCTGATATAGTGATACTTGATCTCGATATGCTTCGAATTGTCATGGAACACTGGATTCTCTGACAACTTCACGCAACTATGGTTGTTACAATGTATACAAGTAGCATCCAACTGGAGATCAAATATATCAGATAGTAGCTTCCATAGCCATACTGCCTCACAACTAGCTGAACAAGCTACGACATACTCTGCTTCAGCTGTACTCAGTGCCACACAGGATTGCTTCCTGCTAAACCAAGAGATCACACCTGATCCCATACTGAAGCAACATCCTGAAGTGTTCTTCCTGTCAATGGCACAGCCTGCCTAATCTGAATCAACATAACCTTCCAGGTTAATCTTTTGATTCACATTGTACTTGAGCCCATAATCAATTGTACCCTTTAGGTACCTCAGAACATGGTTTGCAGCAATCAAGTGAACACTTCTTGGATCTGTCAAGTACTGGCTCAAGGTGTTCATAGCAAAGAAAATGTCCGGTCTCATGTTCGTCAGGTAGATCAATGACCCAATCATCTGATGATACATCGTAGCATCACTCAATAGCTTCAGGTTTGATACCATAGGTGTGGCCATAGCTTTGCAGTCCATCATCCCAAACCTATTCAGGATCTCTACTGCATACTTCCCTTGTCCAAGGAAGATTCCATCTATACTCTGCCACACCTCCATACCTAGAAAGTAATGCATCATCCCCAAGTCCTTCATTTCGAACTCAGCAGCAAGCTTTCTCTTTGTATCAGCAATCAACCCATCTGTACCTATCACAAATAGATCATCTACATACAATAGGAGAATCAATGGGTTGCCATCTTCAACCTTGTAGTAAAGGTTGGAATTTGCTTTACTCTTGGTAAAGTCCAAACTGGATAGAAAGCTGTCAATTCTGCCGTACCAGGTCCTGGGTGCCTGTTTCAAACCATACAGGGCTTTCTTCAATTTGCATAAATGAGATTCTCTGTCATGTGTCTCAAAATCGAGTGGTTGTTCTACGTACACTTCCTCTCCTACTACACCATTCAAGAAGGAAGTCTTGACATCCATCTGGTGTATCTTCCATTTCATCACTGCAGCCAAAGAAAGTACTGATATGATGGAAGTGTATCTGGCTACAGGTGCAAAGGTCTCTTCATAGTCTACTCCCTTTTCCTGAGAGAATCCTCGAGCTACAAATATTGCTTTATACTTTTCAATGCTACCGTCTGCAGCATGCTTGATCTTGTAGATCCATTTGGAAGTTACAACTGAATTCCCTTCTGGTCTTGGGACAACATCCCAAACATCATTCTTCATGATCAATTGATATACTTCGATCATATAATCCTTCCATTCTTTCTGTTTTACTGCTTCTTCATATCTGGAAGGTTCTTTATCAATGAAATCACATAGTAAAGCTACATACCCGGAATTAGATCTGGTCCTCTTTCTTTCTCTATGATTCTCTTCTGGAGCCCCATATCTTTCTGCACCTTGGATAAGTTCACGTACCCAAGCAGGTTTCCTCTTATGAGGATTCTTCTCCAGAGGTGGATCTACAGGTCTTTTTGGTTCCTTGAACTCTCGATCTTCTTCTTGAGCTTCTTCGTCCATGATTGTATCATGAATCCTGGGTACTTCTGCTTCCACTTCTTTAGGTTCTTCAGCAGGTCTCTTTCTGGATTTGTTGTAAGCTATGCCTTCATCAAATGTCACATCCCTGCTGATGTCAATCTTCTTGTATCTTGGGAAGTAAATTCTGTAAGCCTTCGAGCTTTCAGAGTATCCCACAAATATGCCCTTCTTTCCTGAAGGATCTAATTTTGTTCTCTTCTCTTTTGGAATGTGAATGTATACGGGACAGTCGAATATTCTGAGATGGTTGACTTCTGGTTTCTTTCCAGAGAATACTTCTTCAGGAGTCTTGTTCTCGAGTAATCTATGTGGAGTACGGTTCTGTACATATACCGCTGTTATAGCAACCTCTGCCCAAATATGCATAGGTAGATCTTGATCATGAATCATATCTTTTGCAGCTTCCATGATAGTTCTAATCTTCCATTCTGCAATTCCATTATGTTGTGGATTATAAGGAGTGGACAACTCCCTCTTAATCCCTGATTGTTTACATATCTCTTTGAATTCATTTGAAGTGAATTCTCCACCATTATTTGATCGAATGGTCTTGATATTCTTTTCAGTATGGTTTTCGATCAAGGCTTTGAATTCTTTAAATTTGCTGAATACTTCATCTTTGTTCTTCATAAAGTAAATCCATGTCTTTCTAGAAAAATCATCAATAAAGAAACATAGTATGCATACCCTCTTAGTGAGTTCGATGACATAGGACTGCATACATCGAAGTGGATGACTTCTAGAATACCTTTGGCTTTGCTTTCACTGCTGGGAAATGTCTTCTTTGTATTCTTCCCTTTCGCACATCCTTTGCAAACTCCATCATGTTTTGCTTGGAATTCTGGAAGACCTTCATCAGCTTTGCTTGCAATAGGTAGTGCTCTGTAATGCACATGTGCAAGCCTTCTATGCCAAAGTTCATTTGGCTCTACCATATCATGGATCAAGGATTGTTCTGGATGTCCCTTCAATTTGTACAAGCATCCTTCTTGTTCTCCAATCACTACCGCATCATTGATAGTCTTTCCTTTTGGCCACATAATGACTTGACCATCTATGAATGCAACCTGCATTCCTTTTGCATCTAATGCTGAAATGGATAGAAGGTTCTTCTTGAGTCCTGGAACAAACAATACTTCTTTCATTGTTAGAGACTTACCAGAGTCTAGCTTGTATGAAGATTCCCCACTACCTTTTATTGGATATTGGTAGTCATCTCCAAGTTTCACCTTGTGGGGTGATTCATGTTCTGACAGTCTTACAAAAGATTCCTTGAATCCCGTCATATGTTTGGAATCCCCACCATCTATAAGCCAATCATCACTACCATGAGTAATGTTACCTGTGAGAGCGGAGATTAGAACATATTCATCCTCGCTTGAAGAATCTTCACTTTCATATCTGGATCTCTTCTTGGATGGTTCATCATCCTCTACAGCATGAGCATGATGTCTTCTTTTGTTCCCCTTCTTCTTATGAGAGTGGCTCTTGTTCTTAGGACAGTCTTTTGCAAAGTGTCCTATCTCATCACATGTATAACATGTTAATTTTGATATGTCTCTTCTAGGATGAGAATCCTTACCTTTGTAGTAATGAGGTCTTCTTCTATTTTTCTTGGAGTGGGCTGTGAGGGATTGGTCTTCACTTCCCATCTTCTCTTCTCAAGCTACTATTCGAGCTTCTTCTTGAGAGAATTCTTCCCATAGTCTGCTGAACTTGACTAACTTCTTCCTAGCACATATTCCTTGGATGAAAGCATCCCATGACCTAGGAAGGCCATTCAAAGTAGTCATCACAATCTTTGCATTTTCCACTTCTTCATCAATAGCTTCTAATTGCTCTTTGATTTGAGAAACCCTTATGAAGTAAGACTTGATAGTTTTTGCATTCTGAATCTTCACATTCTTCAGTTGGTTCCCTAGGGTCATCTTTCGATTGATGTTCTTTCCTTCAAACAATTTGGTTAGGGCATCAAACATAGCTTTAGGTGTCTTGAGAGAGGAAACCTATAGGATAAGATGATCCTTAAAAGAATCAACAATGATCCTCTTTTCCATAACCATCTTCTTCTTATGTAAGGCCTTTGCCTCATCTCCCTCTGGAACTGGAACCTCCTCATGAATGTAGGAGTCTAATTCATTCTCTTCCAGGACCAGGGAGATCCTATACTTCCAAGCTCGGAAGTTATCATATCCCTCAAGCTTTTCATCAAGCTTGGTATGATGAGACATCTTAAATGAGAACCTCAAATGGAAATAAAAAATATTTTAGATCTTACCAGGTTCAAGATGTCCGATCTGAAACTTGAGCTGAAATCCTACAAAGTTGGTTCAAAAGCAAATTAGGGTTTTTCTTTTTCGGAGTTCTTCCCACCCAAATTCCTTGAAATTTTTCCCTAAATTTGATTTTGGGGAGGAGATCAATCCAGGCCCGGGCTCACTAAAAAATTCCTCTTCTGTAAAAAACCCTAATTTCCGACCCTAGTGACAGGTCCAAAACTGAAAAACCTCATAATTGGATTCTGTTTCGATAGAAAGATGTGCCCTAAGGAGGAGAGTTGTTCCAACTTAATTTTGCTGAAAATATGTGGAGGAAGGTCCACAAACTAGGAAGCCCTAGTTCCCGCAGCTGCACAGTGTCTTTTTCTCAGGTTAGCTCTGATACCATGTTAGTTTTTCAACATTAAGCTAGCATTATGTTAGGATCTTTACTGAGAGAATAACAAGTACAAAAATATAACATAATCACATCACAAGAGACAAGAGACACAAAGAGTTTTCCTCGGGGAAACCATAAAGGAGAAAACCCCGCAACTTCCTCAGAGATAGAATTGACACCAAAATAGTAAAAGCCCCAAAACAGTAGTCCTCTTCTTCTGTCTAGTCCCAGTGTATTTCCTTCCTCACTAATGCACCACACTTGAGTGAGTGAATGATGTGTATGATAAATAGAGAGTCTCACTCTCTATTTATATTATTTCGTTCACTTGAAGTGCACTCAATCATGTCGGCCTTACTTAACAATTACTTACTAGAGCCGACATCTCTATGAGTGTCTAATAACCGTAGTGCCCTGAAACTGTGGGGACTTTAACAATGAATTGACATGACTTGTTTAGATTATTGATCCTCCCGATCGGAACATCGGGGCAAGGCAACATGACTCAAATACATAATAGAAACATCCCGGAATAAACATCGGGTTACAATACATAAGATACATAGATGAATACATTCCGAAGTTACAAATACATTGGCCACGATCCCAATGGAACCGATGGTTTGTTAATAAAATCCCTGATCAACGTTCTATGGCAAGTTGCAGTAGGCCTACAAAAGCCATTCAAGGATGCCTGGGCCAATTCAAGGCCGGGGTCCAAAAACCAAATCGAGTAGTGATTTCTGAATCTGTCAGCTCCTATAGGTGTGTTTGGGAATGGCCTCCATGGAAAGGACACTCTAGACCTCATGAAAAAGGGTTTTGTAGGGCTGATGTACCATTCCCAGGGTTGCATGGACCCCACTAGGGTGAAACCCTAGTTTGCAAAATATCTCCTTGAGCCATTCCAAGGCCATGCAGAGTCAAGGGGTAGGACACCCTGGCCATAATACCGTGCCATGATCCCAATAGAATTGAATTTTTGTTGATCAGAGCCTCAATCAATGTTCTATGGAAAGTTGTAGTAGGCCTGTAAAAGTCGTTTAGGGATGCTTGGTCCAATTCAAGGCCAAGGTCCAAAAACCAAATCAGGAAACGATTTTCGATTTCGTTGGTTCCTGCAGGTGTGTTTTGGTATGGCCTCAATGGGAAAGCCACTATTGGTTGCTCAACATAGGGTTTTACAGGGTCAGTGCACCGTTTCCTAGGTTACATGGACCCCATTTTCATGCAATATTCAACTAAACATAACTAGGAAACTGGAGGTTGGATTGATGAACCATCGACTTTGTTGGTATCTTGGCATGCCATTACCTCTATTAGGACATATCTACTATGTTTTCATGTCCCAATGACATCATTGTGCATCGGTTTCATAAACTAGGGTTTTTCTCAGTTTCCTTCAATGCAACTCTCGCATTGGTGGGTCAAATCTACAAAACCCTCCACCATGCCGATATTGGTAATTTTCACATATTGGAATTTCCCATACATAATTTATAGAGCCAACACCATAGAATCTTGCTGCTCTGTTTGGTTTTTTGCTTCCAGACCAAGAGTCACCAAGTGTCCCTAAATGACATTTTCATGCGACTTTCCACTCAACATAACTCGACAATCAAAGGTGGGATCGATGAGCCATTGAATCCGTTGGTCTCCTATCATGATATTACCTCTAGTGGGCCCTCTCTACCATGTTTTCATATCCTAGTGACTTCATTGTGCATCGGTTTCATAAACTAGGGTTTTACTCAGTTTCCTTCAATGCAACTCTTGCATTGGTGGGTAAACTCTTCAAAACCCTCCATTGTTCCAGTCTTGTTAGTGTTCCCATATCACCATTTCCCATACACACTTGTCAAAGCCAATGGCATGCAATCCTGCCGCTCCGTTTCATTTTTTGCTCCCAGATCAAGAGTCACCAACTGTCCCCGAATGACATTTTCATTCAACTTTCAACTCGACATAACTTAGAAAACGGAGGTCAGATCGATGAGATTTCAACTCCGTTCATCTTCTGGAATTCCATTACCTCTAATGGGGCCTCCCCACCTTGTTTTTATGGCCCAGTGACTTCATTATGTATCCATTTTGTAAACTAGGGTTTTGCTCAGTTTCCTTCAATGCAACTTTCGCATTGGTGGGTAAACTTTGAAAAATCCTCCACCATGCAAGTATTGGTAGTGTTCCCATACTGGCATTTCCCATACACACTTTCTGTATCCAACCGCGTGCAATCTTACTGCTCCATTTGGTTTTTCACTCTTGGATCGAGAGTCACCAAGTGTCCCTAAATGACATTTTCATGCGAATTTAAACTCGACATAACTTGGAAAATAGAGGTCGAATTGATGATTTTTTGGCTATGTTTGTCTCCTGGCATGCCTTTACCTCTCAGGGGCCTCTCCACCATTTTTTCATGGCCCAGTGACTTCATTGTGCATCGGTTTCCTAAACTAGGGTTTTATTCATTTTCCTTCAATGCAATTCTCGCATTGGTGGGTCAACTATGCAAAAAACTCCACCGTGCCAGTCTTGGTAGCGTTCCCATATCAACATTTCCCATACACACTTGTTAGATCCAACACCATGCAATCTTGCTGCTCCTTTTGGTTTTTTGCTCCTGGACCGAGAGTCACCAAGTGTCCCTGAACGACATTGTCATGCGACTTTCGACTCAAAATAACTCGACAAGCGGAGGTCGGATAGACGAACCATCGACTCCGTTGGTCTCCTGACATGCCATAACCTAGAAACCAATATACCATATACCTATAAGCTATGTACCTACACTACAACAAAGAAACTAGAGTTTCATGAATTACAAGTAGAAACACATAATTGTATGAATTAAAAGTAAAAACTCATACATGATATACAAGTATATAGTCAATTAGGGTTTCATGGATTGAAATAATTTCCCATACATAGATATGATGATTATTTTAGTCTCTCTTATGTATAAAATCATAGACCATATATCTAATCTACAAGAGAAAATATAAAAAAGCTATGGTTTCACGAACTACAAACCATAAACCTAAAAACTAGGGTTTATAAATTTACACATATAACTAGAAACTAGGGTTTTATGAAGTAGAAATTCACATACATAGAGATCATGTAATTTTTTAGTCTCACTAAGTTAGAAATAGTTAAACCATATACCTAAGCTACATGCACAAATAGAAAAAAAATTCTAGGGTTTCATGAATTACAAACCACAAACCTAAAAAATAAGGATTACAAATTTACACATACATCTACAAACTAGGACCATGTACGTACGTAAATGAACCTAGAACATATACCTAATCTATAAGAACAAATGCGAAGAAATATAGGGTTTCTTGAACTACAAACCACAAACTTAAAATCTAGGGTTCACAAATTTAGACATAGAACTACAAACTAGGGTATATGAACTCATTAGGTTTATATCATTATATTTGTTAGTCTCACTCACCTAGAAACTAGTAGGCCATATACCTAGAAGATATGTACCTGCACTACAACATAGATAGGGCTTCATGAACTACAAACCACAAGCCTAAAAACTAGGCTTCACACATTTTAGACATAGAACTAACAACCAAGGTTTATGAACTCAATAGGTTTAGATAATTAAATTTGTTAGTGTCACTCAACTAGAAACCAATATACCATATACATAGAAGATATGTACCTTCACTACAACAAATAAACTAAGGCTTTATGAATTACAAGTATAACAAATAATTGTATGAAATAGAAGTAGAGACACATATATGGATTACAAGTACCAAGCCAACCAGGGTTTCATGAATTAAAAGAAATTCAAATACATAGATATCAAATTCTATGCTAGTATCACTTGTTTATATACACTTACACCATATACCTAATCTACAAGAACAAATAGAAAATAGTATAGTGTTTCATGAACTGCAAACCACAAATCTAAAAAATAGTGTTTACACATTTACACATACAACTACAAACTAGAGTTTTATGAACTCATTAGGTTTAGATAATTAGATTTGTTGGTCTCACTTAACTAGAAACCAATAGACCATGTACCTAGAATATATGTAGCTAGAATAAACCATATACCTAGAATATATGTTTGCAAGACAATAACCATAATGAATATTTATTGTGAAAGAGGGGGGTCAAACACTATAGGATGATTCAATATTTTATTTAATGGTTGGTTGGGTGATTGCGAATAAAATTGGATGTAATTTTCCTTTCAATTATGCATGTAGTTGAAGCATGTTATTGGTGTTGATGGGACTTTATTACCATATTGTACAAAGTCAACCTCTTTTACAACCGGCATGCATTGACATAGACCCCAATAAATCCACTTTTCATGAAGATAGGATTGTCAAACTAAGAATGATTTCTAGCCAAGTCAAAATATTTTCCTCGTTAGGGTTAAAATTTCCCCATTGATTAACATCAACTTATACAATTTGTGCATGATAAACCGAAAAGAGTATTTCATTTGATTAGCGTATAAATAATATGTGACATATGACTACAATCCTAGGCATGCTCATATACAAACAAAAATTTACTTTATAAGAGGCCACAAGAGATGGTTAGGTAGCGTTGGTGTTAGGGTTTCCCTCCTAGGTTTAGGGGCTCCTCATTGATTCTAAACCCTAGGTTATGCATGCTAACCCCAAAAAAATGTTTCAGTTAGGGTTTTCTCATTGATTATAAATCCTAGGTTATGCATGCTAACCTTCAAACTTCAGTTAGGGTTAGGGTTTCCTCATTGATTCTAAACCCTAGGTTATGCATGCTAACCCTTAAACTTCAGTTAGCATATTCCAAAGCAATAAGTACAAGATATCGTTAAAATTGCAAGTGCTCAACAATAGCATAACAAATATGTATGTATTCAATGAGAGTAAGAAATATCAACTTCATCTTCAAATGATATAAATTGTCAAATTGATCAAAATCAATTTTTTCTAAGTAGATGTAAGAAATGCAAGCCAACAACAATCATGTTCAATATGATTCTCATCTCATCAATACTATGAAATATCGAGTCAATCAAATGGTAAGAGAAGATCATTCCAATATCAATTTATAGCTTGCAAAATGAGACAATAATTACTATGTAAATACCAAAGGCAAACAAGTGCTTTCTATTCCAATTTGGAAAATGAATAAAACTATCAAACCAATGGTAACCTTGGCCAAGTATGACTGTCCCAAAATGGTACTTCCAGTCAAAGTAAAGATGCAATAGCTATGTCAATTTCAAGTTTGCAATTAGGAAGAAAATTGTTAGGTAAATGCAAGTGGACTACAAGTATTGTAAATTCCAACTTGGTCAATGAATGAGACTATCAAACTAAATGTATTTTATAGCAAAGATAAATTTTACTATGATTGTCCCAAATAGTAATTTCTAGTCAAGACAAGAGTGCCAACAAGTACCTATATGATAGTCTTCAACAAAGATGGTATCTTGTACATGTTTTTTAGAGGTATTTTTGGTATTTTAGTAGTTTAAATGTGCTTGTAGATCATTGTAAAAAATTCTTATGTATGGATGGAAATGTCAATGATATGTAGAGTCCTAGGAGGGATGATTCTAAGGATAGAGAAGGGGTTTTGAAAGGGGGACAAGGTCTGATCATATAGGCCGAGGATAGGAGTATGAGATTTGAAGCTTAGGGTTAGGAAATAAGAGAGGAGAGGTGGAAAGGTAAGCGAGTAGGTTAGAAGATGGAGAAGGGAGGAAGGGTTTGTAAGGGTAGAAATATAGGGTTTTAGGTTAGGTCTCTAGTTAGGTCTAGGTCCTTAGGGCTTAGGTCTGCAATAACAAGGCCGAATCTAGGTATGACAAGGCGAGACAACAAATGGAAGGGCCAAGGGGTGAAGGGACAAGCTAGGTATTTGCACTATGATTTACAGGATCAGGTATTTGGTATTTAAAATTATCATTTCTATTGTACACGTTTATGTAGTTGTGTACGTTTTTTTGTTAACTAAGCTACAATGTTAACAAATTTATGCATTTTATTTTGAACATATAGACTTTATTTCTTCGTCAACAATAAGTATTACAATCGCATCAACTACAATCTACTATTGCATTCGACCTAATTTATGCAAATATGTAATCAAAGGAAAATTAATATAAATAAGTGAAAAATGATATATTCATATACACAAATTTCCAATCATATACAATAGTAGTGAAAAATGGAATTTCGTTCCCAATGTATATACAATGGTAACTCGTGCCCTATACAAAATATGGAAACTCATGCCAAAATGCCACATCATGGCTAGTGTACATAGGAGGGTCTATCAATTCTTTTTCCCACCCTCAGAGCTCCCAGGTGCACCTCCAAAATCAATCTTCCTTTTCTTCGAGCTGGAGGAAGATCGATCCTTCTGGCCGCTTCGACCACCTCCCCTTGGGCTCTGAAATGACAACAATCAAATGTAAACTACTACAGAAAATTATACAAGTATAAAACACAATTTAAAAATAAAATTAAGTTTTCAAATATTAAATATCTCATCTTAGATGAGACCGTAAGTGGTGAGTGGGCTACCATCCTTTGTGATCCAAGTCTCTCAGCAATGCCACCCTGCAACATTTAAACAGTAAGATAACTCATACAATTTATTTCGTATGTTCATTTTCATTAATATTGCATGATATTTTCATAAACTAATGAATCTCACCGTGAACACAATAAGCTGGTCCTCGAAGGGTGGTAGGTGGAGCAATCGGCTGGTCCTCGAGGGTGGAAGGTGGAGTAGTGGGATGGATAACCTCCTCCGATGCTAGGGTGGATGGCATAATGGAGGATGTAGCTACATCAATGTTGGATACACAACGTCGTGGATAGGGTGTGGACTAGAGTGGGAGAAGCAGTGATGTACAACAATAAACTCCAACTAGCTGTAGATTGGAATGAGATACACTAGAAGGGGAAACAAGGGTGGTGGGGGGATATGGGGTGTTGATGTAATTGTAACTTTGGAATGTATTCACTTGTATTTCTTATTTATTGTAACCCGATGTTTATTCCAGGATGTATTTGTAATGTACTTGAGTCATGTCATGCCTCGATGTTCCTATCGAGAGGTTCTATAATATAAACAAGTCATGTCAAGTCATTGTGGGTAACCCTCCTATTGGTTAAGGGTTAAAGTCCCCGCAATTTCGGGGCACTAGGGTTATTAGACTCACCTAGTGAAGTCAATCCTAGTTGGGTTTAGTCAAGTCGGGAATTAGTATAAATAGAGAGCTAGCCTCTCTATTTATCACACACTCACTCACACTCAGTTGTAGCGCATAGATGAGGAAGAAGAAGACACTAGGGCAAGAAAGAAAGAGGTTACTGTTGTCGAGAGATCATCTTACTATTTTGGGGTTTTAATTTTGGTGCTGATTCTATCTCTGAAGAAGTTGCGGGGTTTTCTCTGTTTAGGTTTCCCCGAGGAAAAACAATGTGTTCATTGTCTCTTGTGTTTGATTGTTGTTCTCTCAATTAAAGATCCTAATGTTATGCTAGCTTAATGTTAAAAATCTAACATGGTATCAGAGCTAACCTAAGAAGAAGACACTGTGCAGTTGTGGGAACTAGGGCTTCCTACTTTGTGGATCTCTCTCCATATATTTCTAGCAAAAGAAGGTTGGAATAAATCTCCTCCTTAGGGCGCATCTTTCCATTGAAGTAGAATCCAATTATGAGGTTTTTCAATTTTGGACCTGACATTGCTGCCAGAAATGAGAGCTTTCCATAGAAGTGTAATTTTTTAGTGAGCCCAGGCCTAGATTGATATCCTCCACAAAATCAAAGTTAGGGATCAAAATCAAAGCATTTGGTTGGACAGAACTCCAGAAAAGCAAAACCCTAATCTGCTCCTGAACCAGCACAACAGGATTTCAGCTCCAAATCTAGATCCAACATCTTGACCTGGTAAGATCTAAATATTTTGTATTTCCATTTGAGGATCTCAGTTAATATGTCTCATCATACCAAGTTTGTTGAAAATATTGAGAGAGATGATAACTTCCGAGCCTGGAACTATAAGATATCCTTGGTCCTAGAAGAAAATGAGTTGGACTCCTATATCAGTGAGGAGGTTCTAGTTCCAGAGGGAGATGAGGAAAAGGCCTTGCATAAGAATAAGTTGGTTATGGAAAATAGGATCATTGTTGATTCAATCAAGGATCACGTCATACCACAGGTGTGCTCCCTCAAGACATCTAAAGCTATGTTCGATGCCCTAACCAAATTTTTTGAAGGGAAGAACATAAACCGGAACATGACTCTGAGAAACAAACTAAAGAATGTGAAGATTCAGAATGCATAGACCATCCAGTATTACTTCACTAGAGTTTCTTAGATCAAGGAACAACTAGAAGCAGTAGATGAAGAAGTGGAAAATGCAGAGATTGTAATGACCACCTTGAATGGTCTCCCTAGATCATGGGACTCCTTTATTCAAGGAATCTATGCCAGAAAGAAGTTAGTCAATTTCAGTAGACTATGGGAAGAGTGTTCTCAAGAAGAAGCTCGAATAGAAGCTCGAGAAGAAAAGATGGGAAGTGAAGATCAAGATCTCATAGTAGACTCCAAGAAAACTAGAAGAAGTTCTCATCATCCCAGAAGTAAGCACTCTCACAAAGATAACACTAGAAAATATTTGTCTAGAATTAGATGTTATACATGTGAGGAGAAATGACACTATGCTAGAGAATGTCCTAGAAACAAAAATTTCTCTCACAAGAAGAAGGGAAATAAGAGAAGACATCATGCTCATGCTGCAGAGGATGATGAACCTTCTACAAAGAGAACCAGATATGAAAGTGAAGATTCTTCAAGTGATGAAGAATATGTTTTGATCTCCGCTCTTACAGAAAACATTACTCATGGAAGCAATGATTGGCTTATAGATAGTGGGGCTTCCAAAAATATGACAGGATTCAAGGAATCCTTTGTGAAACTATCAGAACATGAATCACCTCATAAGGTGAAGCTCAAAGATGACTACCAATATCCAATAAAAGGTAGTGGGGAATCCTCCTATAAGCTAGACTTTGGAAAGTTTATGACAATGAAGGAAGTATTGTTTATACCAGTACTAAAGAATAACCTTCTCTCCATATCTGCATTATATGCAAAAGGAATGAGGGTTTCATTTATAGATGGAAAATTCATCATGTGGCCAAAGGAAAAGATTATTGATGATGCAGTAGTGATTGGGGAACAATAAGGAGGTTTGTACAAATTGAAGGGCCATCCAGAACAAGCCTTGGTCCATGACATAGTAGAGCCAAATGAACTTTGGCATAGAAGGCTTGCACATGTGCATTACAGAGCACTACCACTTGCAAGCAAAGTTGTTGAAAGTCTTCCAAAAATACAAGCAAAACATGATGGGGTCTACAAAGGATGTGTGAGAGGAAAGAACACAAAGAAGACATTTCCAAGTAGCGAGAGCAAAGAAAAAGGAATCTTGGAAATCATCCACTCCGATGTATGCGAACCAATGTCATAAAAATCACTAAGTGGGTATGTATACTATGATTCTTTCACTGATGAATTTTCTAGGAAGACATGGATTTACTTCATGAAGAACAAAGATGAAGTATTCAGCAAGTTCAAGGAATTCAAAGCCTTGATCAAGAATCACACAGAAAAGAATATCAAGACCTTTCAATCAGATAATGGAGGAGAATTCACATCAAATGAATTCAAAGAGTTATGCAAAGACTCAGGGATTAAGAGGGAGTTTTCCACCCCATATAATCCACAGTAGAATGGGATTGTAGAAAGGAAGAATAGAACTATCATGGAAGCTGCAAGAGCTATGCTTCATGATCAAGATCTTCCTATGCATCTATGGGCAGAAGCTGCAAGAACAACGGTGTATGTACAGAACCATACTCCACACAGAGCACTTGAGAACAAGACACCTAAAGAAGTCTTTTTCAACAAGAAACCAGAAGTCATACATCTCAGAATATTTGGTTGTCCAGTGTTCATACATATTCTGAAAGAGAAGAGGACAAAAATTAGATCCTTCAGGAAAGAAGGGTATATTTGTGGGATACTCTAAAAGCTTGAAGTCTTACAGAATATACTTTCCAGGATTCAAGAAGATCGACATCAGCAGGGATGTAACATTTGATGAAGACATAGCTTACAACAAATCCAGAAAGAAACCTATTGAAGTTCTTGAAGAAGAGGAAGCACCCAAGATTCATGATACAACCATGAATGAAGAAAATCAAGAAGAAGATCGATAATTTGAAGAACCAAAAGAACTTGTAGATCCACCTTAGGAGAAAAATCCTCATAAGAGGAAACCTGCTTGGGTATAAGAAGCTATCCAAGGTACAAAAAGATATTGGGCCCCAGAAGAGAATCACAGAAAAAGAAAGAGGACCAGATCCTTCTCCAGATATGTAGCTCTACTATGTGATTTCATCGATAAAGAACCTTCCAATTATGAAGAAGTGAAAGAACAGAAAGAAAGGAAAGATGCTATCATTGAATAATATCAATCGATCATGAAGAATGATGTTTGGGATGTTAGCCCAAGACCAGAAGGGAAGTCTATCGTAACTTCCAAATGGATCTACAAGATCAAGCATGCTGGAGATGGTAGCATTGAAAAATATAAAGCAAGATTTGTTGCTCATGGTTTCTCCCAGAAAGAAGGAATAGATTATGAAGAAACTTTTGCACCTGTATCTAGATACACTTCCATTAGATCAGTACTTGCTCTAGCTGCAGCGATGAAATGGAAAATACACCAGATGGATGTCAAGACTGCTTTCTTGAATGGTGTAGTAGAAGAGGAAGTGTATGTGGAACAACCACTTGGGTTTGAGACACATGACAGGGAGTCTCATGTGTGTATATTGAAGAAATCCCTGTACGGTTTGAAACAGGCACCTAGGACATGGTACGGCATAATTGACAGCTTTCTATCCAGTTTGGGCTTTACCAAGAGTAAAGCGGATTCCAACCTTTACTACAAGGTTGAAGATGGAAACCTAGTGATGCTCCTATTTTATGTAGATAATTTGTTTGTAATAGGTATGGATGGGTTGATTGCTGATACTAGGAGAAATATTATTGCCGAATTTGAAATCAAGGACTTGGGTATGATGCATTATTTTCTAGGAATGGAAGTGTGGTAGAATGCAGATGGAATTTCCGTGGGACAGGGGAAATATACAGTAGAGATCTTGAAGAGGTTTGGGATGATGGACTGCAATGCTATCTCCACACCTATGGCATCCAACCTAAATCTATTGAGTGATGCTTCATCAGAGACGGTTGATGCTATGATGTATTGTTAGATGATTTGGTCCTTGATGTACCTGACGAACACAAGACTAGATATTTGATTTGCTGTGAACACCTTGAGCCAATTTATGACATGTCCAAGACATGTTCACTTGATTGCTACAAAGCATATTTTGAGGTACCTACGGGGTACAATTGATTATGGGATCAAGTATAAGGTGAGTCAGAAGATTAACCTAGCGGGTTATGTTGATTCATATTGGGCAGGTAGTGCCATCAATAGGAAGAGCACTTCAGGGTGTTGCTTCAGTATGGGATCATGTGTGATCTCTTGGTTTAGCAAGAAGCAATCCTGTGTGGCACTGAGTACAGCTGGAGCATAGTATGTCACAGCTTGTTCAACTAGTTGTGAGGTAGTATGGATAAGGAAGCTACTATCTGATTTATTTGATCTCCAGTTGGATGCTACTTGTATATATTGCAACAACCAGAGTTGTGTGAAGTTGTCGGATAACCCGGTGTTCTATGAAAATTCGAAGCATATCGAGATCAGGTATCACTATATCAGGGATATGGTGTAGAGGGGAGCAGTGAAGCTCCAGTATGTTGTGACGGATGAATAGATAGCTGATGTGTTGATGAATCCATTGGCCAAAGTGAAGTTTGAGTACTTTAGGGAGAAGCTTGGTGCTCTCTAGATCGAGGTTCTCTCCAAGGGGCAGTGATGAGTCCGTGAGCCATTTTGACATGGTGAGAGGATTGGTTCCTTCCATGGTTAGATGTAAGGGCTGATCCATTCCATCATGGTGAGAGGATTGGTTCCTTCCATGTTAGATATGAGTGCTAATACATTTTGATATGACTATAGGATTGGTTCCTACATGATCAGATATAAGGGCTATTGCCATTCTTGGAATGGATCTACCTGGTGAGGTACCAGGAATACTCGGTTTACGATTGAGGGCCTTTATAATACGATTATAAGATGTAGTCTTACATGATCAGATGTGAGTGCATGGCCATTCTGATTTGATTGAGGGATGTGTTCCCACTTGATCATATATAAGGGTTGTTTCCATTTTTGGAATAAAGCTGCCTAGTTAGGTACTAGGAAAACTCAATCTGGGACTGAGGACTATTCTGATATGACTATGTGATGTGTTCTCACATGATCAGATATGAGTGCATGTCCATTCTGATGTGATTGAGGGATGTGTTCCCACTTGATCAGATATAAGGTCTATTTCCATTCTCTGGGAGAATGGAGGCACCTGGTCAGTTACCAGGAACCCTCAATCTGGGACTGAGTACCCTTCTGACATGGTTAGAGGATTAAGTTTCTTCCATGGTTAGATGTAAGTGATGTTCCTTTTCACAGATGATAGTAGGTGTGTCCTACCATGCTGGTGATTGTAAGTGCTGTGGCTTTTCACAAATGGTAGTAGGTGTGTCCTACCATGCTAGTGATTGTAAGTGTTGTGCCTTTCCACAGATGATAGTAGTTGTGTCCTATCATGCTGGTGGTTGTAAGTGCCAAACCTTTTCACAGATGATAGCAGTTGTGTCCTGTCATGCTAGTGAATGTGAGTGTTGGGCATTTCTAATATGATTATAGGATTGGTTCCTACATGATCAGATCTGAGTGTTGGGTGTGCCTTTCTGACATGGTGTTGGATGTGTTCCTCTCATGGTTAGATGTAAGTGTTGAGTGGGCCATTCTGACTTGGTGTCAGATATAAGCATTGAAGAAGACCTACATGGAGGCTAGGCCTACAACCAACATGAAAAAGGGTTGGCTTTGTAGAAATTCCTGTGACGAGAAGAATCATGAGATAGCACCCATGATGATCTAGTAGTGATGATCCATATTGAGTGATGATCCAAATCCAGTGATGATGTCCAGTGATGATGATCTAGATCGAGTGATGATCCAGATCTGAAGATGAAGATGACTTGAAGATAAATATGACTTGAATATGAAGATAACAAGAACTTGATGATGATCCAGATGATATAGAGAAGAAGAATTGTGTTGATAAATTGTGTCGAGAGAATACCTTCCTAGTTAAGAGGGAGTGTTGATGTAATTAAAACATCAGAATGTATTCACTTGTATTTCTTATGTATTGTAACCTGATGTTTATTACTGGATGTATTTGTAATGTACTTGAGTCATGTCATGCACCGATGTTCCTATCGAGAGGTTCTATAATATAAACAAGTCATGTTAAGTCATTATGGGTAACCCTCCTATTGGTTAAGGGTTAAAGTCCCCGCAGTTCTGGGGCACTAGGGTTATTAGACTCACCTAGTGAAGTCGGCCCTAGTTGGGTTTAGTCAAGTTGGGAATTAGTATAAATAGAGAGCTAGACTCTCTATTTATCACACACTCACTCACACTCAGTTGTAGCGCATAGCTGAGGAAGAAGAAGACACTGGGGCAAGAAAGGAAGAGGTTACTGCTGTCAAGAGATCATCTTACTATTTTGGGGTTTTATTTTGGTGCTGATTCCATCTCTGAGGAAGTTATGAGTTTTTCTCCATTTATGGTTTCGCCAAGGAAAAACACTGTGTTCATTATCTCTTGTGTTTTATTGCTATGCTTGTTGTTCTGTTAGTTAAAGATCCTAATGTTATGTTAGCTTAATGTTAAAAATCTAACATGGGGGAGGGGGATGAGGTCTAGGATGGGGTGGAGGGATGGGTGAAT
>LPNX010961273.1:15759-122708 GCA_001517045.1 Pseudotsuga menziesii | reverse complement strand
GGGGGGGGGGGGGGGGGGGGGGGGGGGGGGGAGTGAGCGAAGGCTGTGACAAAGAAGGGGAGATGGATGGAAGTGTGGTGGTGGATGGGAGGCAAGAGATGGATGGAACGGGGTGGGGAGGGATGGAAGGAAAGGGACATGTATGCCAAGGGATACACCTGACATATATGGTGGGAAAAAGGTAGTCGATGGAAAGATAGTGACACCGACGTGCCTATGTACTTGGCCCTGCATACATATTCATGGCCTCGTATATTAGTACATAAAAATATAACTATACAAATCTAAGCCATCAAAACTAAAATTAAATTTATACTTTATTACACGATATGTGCACACAAGGGACTCTGCTGATCCCCCCCAGGGATGATTGGTCACTCACTCTTGTGGACACCTGTGCAAACAAGAAATATTTAGATTCTATTACTAAATACTAACTACATTGGATGACAAGATTAAATACTAACATTACATTTAATTACTAAAAGAAAAATACCCGTGTGTATGGTGCTGCGATGTCCTCTACAACTGCCATGGCTCTATCTAGGTTGAAGGAACCAAAGTCCTCCCACCCAGGTGTTAGAGACTCAACACTAAATACATGTACATTAAAACAAATAAAGTCATCAACATATGATTCTAAGTTAAATTTATTAGAAATTATGAGATTGCATAACATATAATCAATACTTGAACATTAAATAAAACAATAACTAACCTACTGTAGGTAGCTCTCTGTGGCGTGCTCTTGCATGGGAACATGACATTTATGCCCACAATGAGAACAATGATGTGTCATTGGTGCCATTGAGATAGATGTATTATCTTGGATACCACCTGTAGTTGCTCTCCCTTGCCCACCACCAGTACACCGTGTAGAAGTGTGTCTCTTGGGATGGTCCTGCTCGCTCTATGAGGACATATCAACAAATGTGGTATTCCTGAGAAGGTGTTGTGTGGAACTTATAACGGACTCATGGATCTCATATAGCCTACTAACTAACCAAGGGGGTTGAGGAAGCATGTTTTTCTCTCTCGTAGGTGCAGGAGGTCCTTTGAGTGGGTTCTTGTGGGCATGAGGTCAATCGTGGGCTGAGCCAAAACTGAACTCAATGATGTCGAAGAAGTTTGCATGGAACCCTAACACAAACTCATCCCACAGGTTACTGAGGAAATACTATGGGACCTCGACATTGTTGCATGCAGGATTGTCAAAAACCATGAACCATCTCTTACTCTATTTTTCTCTCCATGGCTAGTAATTACACCAATCCATGCAAACTTGCCTCTTCCTCACATATGGAGGCTATCCCATTCTCATATTTGTAAATTTTCTCCACAATTGGGATTTGTGATATTCAGGTTTTTTATATCTTCTTTGGATATACCAATGGCTTAATGTTCTCTCATTCGAGCCCTATATTGGCTCAAATTGGTTATCTCGCTATGGGTAATGTTGATAGACTCTATTATGTTTTGTAGTGATGTGGCGAGGGAAAAATGAGAGGGTTCCTTGGTGTTCTTCAGTTCATCACTTAATATCCTTAACTAGTTTAAATCCATGTGTAATTCATCTTCAGGGTTTTTTGGTGGTTAACCAAATCCATCTTCGGGGTTTTCTTTGTTTAATTCAGGGTTTATTGGGTCCTCATATTGGTTTGTTTCACTCCTTTATTGGGATGGTTCATTAGTATTTGTTATTATGTTTAGGTAAATTATCTGCAATATCAAATTTGTTCCATTTCAATTCATTTGCAAATTTTTTTAATTTTATATTTTATTTGGAAAACAATGAAAAACACTAAAAAAAAAAAAAAATACAACAAAATGCAAATACTACTCCACCTACCTTATTCCAATGGTCATGGGTGTCATTTTAGGGTGCTTGGACACTTCTTTTGGGCTCAGTGGGTGTCATTTTGGCCTCCTTGGGCGTCGTGTTCGGGTAGCTTGCACGCTCATGGGTTGTGAGTGAATAAAATTGTTCACTGTTTTTTTTAACACAGGGATGCATGCGCATCCCTGTACACGTATGCACTAGATATGTGTGCACGCCCATACATGTGTGTGCGTCATTAGGGGTGCATGCGCACTCCTATTGTCCACATTGGCAATCCAACATGGAGGTTCGCCATTGTTGAAGAAGGAACACGTGCGCACATCCAAGTGTGCATGAATGTTCCTACTTTTTCCGCTAGCACGCTCCCATTGCATCATAATTGGGTAGCAGCTTCTTGCGGGCACCCATACATATTTCAATATTTTTAATATATAAAAATATATAAAAATGATTTTTTTATATTTTTTCCATTATACATAGTTAATGAAAAATATATTGATTTTTGTTTTAAATTCTCCTTGAAAGTTGTATTAAGATTATCCTTTAAATTCATCTTGAGATTCAAATTCACCTTGAAACTTGACTTAATATTCAACTTGAAATTTTCCTTTGAAATTCAAAGAACTCCAATAAATTTCAATTTTTTTTTGAGACTTGATGAATGTCGAACCTCATCAATAAAATTTGTCGAATCTTGTCACTAAGGTGACTAGTTTCATTTCTATTTCTTATTTTCCTAGTACATTAATCATGATTTAGCTAGTTGCATTTTGCATTTGCTACATTTCATTATCCACATTCACCCCATATTCAAATGCATTCTTTCATTTTACATTTGATCATTTAAATTACATCAGATAGATCATAGAGCATAATAGAAGAATTGACCTTATATACAAGAGAAGAAATAAAATGGGAGAGCTTACCATTTCAATGGAGAAATTTCTAATTAACCCCTTTTGCAGGGTAATCCTATGTGGTTAACGAGGGTGATTTTCCTACATCCACATTATGGCATATACATACATATACCTAGGAGTCTATAGTAAATATGAGACACATTCAAGGTATTCCCTTTCTTCATCTTGACATGGATATCTCATCAAAGAGTATGACTCCATCTTGACAATAATTGAATAGCTACAATCTTGACACCATACTATGGATTGCATGAACAATTTTCTCTTTACTTCCTAGTTTGACATCCATTGGGCCAAGACTTAATTCTATAGGATAAGTTAGTGATCAATACTTGATTGAATAGAAACCCTAAGTTGGTACTAGATTCAACAAGGTTAGATCTTGAAATTATTGGGTATTCCTTTTTTCTTCCAAGATTCTTCCTCAAATATTTGGATATGGTTGTTTAAATGGTGGAAAATAGAATTGTTAATTAGATTACTAAGCCTCTTGCGTTGGTCACTAAATTTCAAATCTTTATTGAAATTATATTAGAAACCAATCATGTCTTATGCTCTCCTTGTTGGATTCCATCCAAAGTAACACATGAGTGACTTAAAAAACCCATTTACATTTTTTTGGGTGAACTTGACTTCCATCAAGTGAGCTAAGTTCTTTTTTTACCCATTGAGAGTTTGAAGGTTTAGGGATCATAAAAAAAAACAATGTACAAACACTATGCACTAAGAGGGTAATTTGGTTTTCCAAATTTAAGGGGGATTGCAAATCCCTTCTTAGGCATCTTATTAAACAAGGGTGGGCGCCTCTAGGAAACAAAACATGAAAAGGAATTTTTTTGGAAGCTATCTAGTTAACCCCATCAAAACTAGATATTCTGCTCAACTTGATTGTGTAGTAAAGTATCTGGAATGACTATGATTCACTCAAAACCTTCCATACCTAGAAAGGGACATATATTAGGACTATTATATCATCAAATGATCATTGTGTCTAGTGGTCATCATTAATCATATTTGAGGGAAATCCTTTGGCCAAATCTTTGAAGTTATCAGCCTTGAAGATATTTCAAAGTTAATTCACTTTCCAATAACCTATTTAATGACACTTCTAGGATTTGGATTCCATCATGGCAGCTTGAACTTACAATAAAATATAGGTACGGTATCGGAATATTGTGGATTGAATTCAGGGGCTCATCCAAGGAATTTGCAGATTAATCTTGGGCTCTCATTTCCTCACTCCTGGTGATGACACTAGAAATGTGGTAAAGACACAACCTTAATGTGTTACAAGATATCCATGGAATACAAGTGGTTATGTTATAATCCCTACTAGGAATACCAACTCAAAAATATTTGGCACTTGCGATCAAAACAAAAATTTACTTATTTCATCTCAATAGTATATGGAAACCTATTGTTGAAACTAAATAGACACATTTTTCTTGGAACTTGATGGTAATGGGCCTCCGTATTAATAAAATAGAAACTTACATAGGGGTTCATAACCCATGGTGTCCTCAATGTGGTAGGTCAACCTTTGAAGCACATCTTATGGATATGTCTTGTTTCTAGGAAGGGTTGGGCTTGGGACAAAATTATGTGCCAACAACTCTTCCTTTCCTCCCTCTCTTAGTCAATTTCCTTGCTAGGTGACTTCCTTCCATTTGCCATAGAATTTTATGCCTCTTGAATACTTGTTAGACTCTAAGTGTTATTTTGTATCTAGAAATAACACAATTTTTTTTTAAATGATGATGTATCATCTCACCAATTTTCATTGTATCAATGGAAATCTAATTCATACAAGTTTATTTATGTTGATTTAGGGATAATTTCAAAAGGTGTGGCTAGAATGATTGGAATGGAACCTCTTGCACCATGAACAAAGTACCACTAAACACACTAGGTGCGTACCTTATAGAGTAATTTACTAGCCATGACTATATCCCCCTTTCCTTTGATCAACTCACTTAATCCTTACAAGGTCAGTTGGGTAAGCCCCACCATCATGTAGGTGAAAATAACTAGGAGAGGAAAGAGGAAATACATAACATGACACTAGGACCTCCATGGGTAGACAAGCAATTCCATACATTATATTTGACAATCTTGGAGGGGATCAAGCCCTTAGATCCTCCTTTTGATGGGTGGGTCCCCATTGCACCTATTTATGTTGATCCTTTGGGTACATGTTGGGGAAATGTCCCAAATTATAATTTCCAACCCCCTTTAGTCATTGACATGGTTATTGACTAATTATCTCTTGTTTGGCCTTGTGTCCTTCTTTATGCTTGTGAATTTCACTTTTTCAGGGTGTTTTCACCTAAGTTGGGCTTGTTTGATTTTTTAGCATTCTCATGAATTTCACTATATGATGGGACATGTTGGTTTTATCCAACCTAGATTTTTCATGTTTCACTTGTGTGTGGAGGATTCTTAGAAAAATCACTTTTGTGTATTAAATCTTGTAAATCTCATTTGCTATTAATATATCTTAAATGAAGCTTTATTCCAAAAAAACTAAAATAAGGAAACATTGATAATAGAAAATACAAAGAGAAACAAACAACATAATATCATAAAAATGTGTCTCAATATGCACACATGGGTTGGGGAATCTCTACACCCAATTTGGAATGCACATGCAATTTGTAAAATAAAGAGAGACATGCCCACAATTGAACTAGAATAAACAATGTTTTTTATTGGTAATAGAATGAGGATAAGAACCAAACCAAAAACCTCTCTTAATATGAATATATAGCTAATTTAGTGATGAGTTATTGATGTGAATACTTAACAACTCAACTAAATGAGTTAATAATGTGAGTAACTAATGATCCTAACTTAATGTCAAAGTAGTGGAGTTACTAATGTAATCTAGTGGGTGCTAACAAACACTAACATATTCATTTAAGGAGCCAAACCTTTTTTTTTAAGAATTTTTTATTTATATCAAAAAGAGATGATTATAACCTAACAACATAGGAACCTTCCTATAGAGAAAATCACTACCTGGCCTTTTGTCCAAAAAAATGACTTTGACAGACTATATAGACCATACAACCTATTACATAATATGTTTTCTCCATGCTAGGAATTGATACATGTTCTTTCTTCACTGATAACAAAAAACACTACTATCAAATACTGGAACCAGTCCAAATTAACAAAGAAAGTCTTCCAGATCCATCAACTACTTCTCAAGGATAATATTAAGCTTTAAAACCCATAACAACATAGCATTTGTTTGACTACCATGACACAGACTGCTAGATTTTTATCATTTAGTCAATATGATCTTAGGATATTATATGAGAGAATAACATGCACAACAATAATCACAAGAGATAAGAGACACAAATAGTTTTCCTCGGGGAAACCATAAAGGAGAAAACCTCGCAACTTCCTCAGAGATAGAATGAACACCAATGGAAAAAGTAAAACCAAAAGATAGAAATATGATATCCAAAAGTTGTTCTCTCTCTCACTTGTGCAAGATCCTCTTCTCTCACTCATGCGCTATAGTTGAGTGAGTGTGCGTGTCAAATAGAGAGGCTCACTCTCTATTTATACTAGTTTTCAACTTGGCTATTACTTACTAGGGCCGAATTCACTAGGAGAGTTTAATAACCCTAGTGCCCCTGAACTGTGGGGACACTCCCCCCCCAATAAACAAGGAGGGTTAACCTATATGGATTTACATGACTTGATTACATTAATGATTCTCTCGATAGGAACATCAAGGAAAAAATAAATACAATATATAAAATATACAAGTGAATACATTTCAAAGTGCCAAATACATCAACACTCGCTCTTAACTAGGAATGTATTCTCTTGACACAGTTAATCAGCACAAGTCTTCATCTTAAGATCATCATCAAAACTGGATCATCATCATCATCACTACTCCTGCTATCTTGAGCAAATGGTACTATCTCTCAATTATACTCGTCATAGGAAGTTCTATAGAGCCACACTTTTTTCATGCTGGTTGTTGGCCTATCCTCCATGTAGGTCCTCATCTTCTTCAGTGATTATATCTGACCATGGGAGGCCCAACTTGCCACCATGTCGAAAAGGCCATCCCAACACTTATATCTAACCATAGGAGTCCCAGCCTTCCACCATGTCAGAAAGGCCCAACACTCACATCTGACCATGGGGGGAACACATACCACATCCATGTCAGAAAGTATCAACACTCACATCTTACCATGGGGGAAACACATCCTGCATCCATGTCAGAAAGGCTCAACACTCACATATAACCATGGGGGGAACACATCCCACATCCATGTCAGAGAGGCTCAGCACTCACATCTGACCATGGGGGGAACACATCCCGCATCCATGTCAAAAAGGCTCAGCACTCACATCTGACCATGGGGGGAACACATCCCACTTACATGTCAGAAAGGCACTACACTTACATCTTACCGTTGGAGGAACAAATCCTGCCACCATGTCAAAAGGGCTCTACACTTACATCTGACCATGGGAGGAACACATCCTACCACCATGTCAGAAGGGCTCTGCACTTACATATGAACATGGGAGGAGCACATCCTACCACCATGCCAGAAGGGATCTGCACTTACATCTGACCATGGGAGGAACACATCCTTCCACCATGTCAGAAGGGCTCTCAGACTCATCACTTTCCATTCGAAGGAACCTCAATATGATGAAAACCAAGATTCTTTCTGAAGTATTCAAACTTCACTTTGGCCAATGGATTGGTCAAAACTTCAGCTATCTGCTCATCCATCGCAACATACTGGAGCTTCACTACTCTTCTCTCCACCATATCCCTGATATAGTGATATTTGATATCGATATGCTTTGACAAGATCTCAATATGCTTCGAATTGTCATGGAACAACGAGTTCTACGACAACTTCACACAACTATGGTTGTCGCAATATATACAAGTAGCATCCAATTGAAGATCAAATAAATTAGATAATAGCTTCCTCAGCCACACTACCTCACAACTAGCCAAACAAGCTACTACATACTCTACTTCGGCTGTACTCAGTCCCATGCAGGATTGCTGTTGTAAAGGAAAGTATCCTATGGCTAGGGTTTAAGAGGCCATCAACGTACTGGGGTTGAAAGAGAGATGCACAATGTTCAGCAAGCATATATAAACAAGATCAGAGATGAGAAAGGTCCACACCTGAATAACTGAAGGCTGGTCCAAGCTTTCTCTTCAATCCTCTTCTTGCTCCTCTCGCTCCAAGAGACCTGCAAAACAAGTTATACCTTCCTCAAACCATTATGACCACATATAAAACAATGATAATCAAGTAAACATGAAACAATGATCTGAATAACATCATCATATGATCATAAACAGAGATTCAATCACACATTGAACAATGATTTGGGAAGAAGAAGGACATCACATCTTTATTAATCTTGAAAACAAGTACAAGTATACCTTCTCTTCAAGTTTGGCACCTCACGAAACCTTGATCTGGTTCTGCTGCTTCTCTTCTCCAAAGAACTCATCCTCCAAGCTCTGCAACACAAGGGGAAGACCTCCAGGGAAAAGGTGTGGGCAAAGAGAGTCCCGATTCCTCCAGCATAACAATGCATAAATTCAAGTCCCCCTCATGGCCTTTCCTACCTCCATTTATATGGGTGAAATAAGGTAGTTTCGCAAGTTAAAGAGGTTACAGCAGTTAAAGAAATTAAGTTAAATGACTTAACTAATCTCTACTTAACGCAAGTTTTTATGTTTAAATGCTAAGGGACACATTCGCGGGTATGTAGTAGAGCAACCCGCGAAAGATTCGCGACTATGTAGAAGGGCAACCCGTGAATACATAGATTCGCGACTTGCTACAAAGGAGAGCCGCGAATGACTCGCGAGTTGTATAGAAGGATAGTCACGAATACATCCTAACATGTCAAAAATGGCAAAGTAACTAGCTGGATAGAGGCAGAATGTATTTCATAATAAGCCAAGCTATAGTGTTCTGGGAAAACCTCAATCCATAAATGTCCTTTTGTGTGCCAACATGAGGAATGTCGGCACTTGGACGGAGAGGTGCCAATCTAGTGTATAATAGATGCCCCCTAATGTGTGAGGTTAGAGGGGAAGACGATAGCCGAAATACATTATAAAGGAAACAGCTGAGTCTAGAGAGAGCAGAGAATCCAAGATCGAAAGGCTCGAGTGAAGGTACCTGAAAGAGAGATAAATGTTAGAAAAACTGATCTTTGGAACATACACGTCCATATACAAAACATCGCCATAAAGATAGGTGGATCTAACATATGTATAACTGATGAAACTATAATGGTCGCTCAATATGCAAAAAGGCGCCATGTCAAATCTAAAGGAGTCATGGCCACAAATGAACAAGGTGGATCCATACTCGACAATCGATCATAGCCACAAAAATACAAGGTGGATCTATGTCTCAGCAAAATGTCATATAAAGATAACAAGGTCTTGCGCAACTCGGGCAATAGCAAAAATGACAATACTACTGTCAGCCCCAAGGTCTTCAATCCAAACCGCCCCAAAAAAGGTACGAATCCCAACCATGCGAATAAAGGAGCTGAAGTCGAACATGGAGGAAACCATTTGATTACCGGTCAATAATGAGAACCATTAACAAATGCGAGGGAAACCACCATTAATGAAAATGGTCCCCAAGGTACCTAGTACATTCTAACAAGTGTGATTACAAGGACTTGAAGTCGAACACTTGAAGAATATATCGAGTAGGAGACATTAAGGTATTCCCAACTACCCAATAGCGAGGGAAATTGCCATTAATGACAACAATTCCCAAGGTACTGTCATAAAACTCTAAATCTCGTTTCCAGAGAAAGAGGTGTTGTAGTCGATAGGAAGAGATCCGTTGGAAGGAAGGCATTAAGGCATCCTTCATCATCCAACACGAGGTAAGTCAAAGACTAATTGGATCTGCAATTGGTATTGAATTTCACAAAAAAGGACCACTGAAGACATGATGTAATGAACTGATACCAGGGAATGGCCGACACAAAAGGTCAAGGAAACTGTAGAATGGACGACAAAGGTTTAATCCTTGAACAGTGAGCACGACAAAAAAGTGACTTAGGCTGCTTTTGACACAAAATAGGACCAATGAAACAAATCTGCAATGTAGGAGACATTGATAGATTCCCCATATAATTTGGAAAAGAGACCAACTGGAGGAGTAAGAAACTCTGAATCAGGATAAGGTCAAAATACTAGGACCCAACTGTTGATAGACTCAAAACTGGTGCTTTGTTCAAGGAAACAAGACTTGCTGCCATGATGTAAAAAGACATGGAAATAACCTCCCCTTCCCTTCTTTCTTGTAAAGGTTTAACGAGTCCAAGAAAGCAAACTCGGGACCATCTTCATTTTTTGACAAGCTCGAAGAAAATAAAGAAGAATGCTTGATAAGGCACTAATTCGTGGATTTTACGAGCCCGAACTAGTACATGCTCGATGGTGTTTTCATAGTTTAGAGAGTTTGAAAACTCCAAAGAAGACTCCAGGGGGGTCCTTTTTCGTACAATTTAGTCTCCTGAGGCCGAAAAAGTATAAAACAAACAACGGAAGAACTCTCTTAACTTTCGAAGAAGAAAAGGCGTACCTTTTTCGTAATTAGTCAGGAAGATTCGAAAAAGGTTAAATTACCACCTACCCAATGCTCCTTCAAAAGCAGCATATAGCCTGAGCTTTACGAGTGTGAAGGAAGGAAAGATCACTCGGAAAGATCCATTTGATTACGAGAAATGGAGCTTACAACAATAAACTCGATGCTTTGTTCTTTAGGGTTTAACGAGCATGACAAAGACATAAAGTACACTCGGAATATTTTTCATGTTTTGGTATAGAGCACGAAAAAGAGAAAACTAAGCTCATACCGGGGGTTCCTTTTCCGTAAGTTTAGTCCCTCAGGTCCGAAAAAGTGATAAACCTATGCCTGAGAATACTCTTCTCAATTCAAAAAAGAAAAGAGAGGGATCCTTTCTCGTATTATTCCACATGGTCTGAGAAAGAGATAACCTACCACCAATGTGGATTCCCATTCACATATTCTTAATGAGCCTGAATGGACAAGTTTACTCGGTAGTCAAGTCTATTTTGAGGAGTTAGACTTGGGCCTAAAGAAACTCATAATCTTTCCTGTGAAGTTTTAACGAGTCCGGAAAAGTCAACTCGTGGCCTCCTTACTATTTTTAACGAGCTCGAAGGAGAGTAGAAAGAATGCTCTAAATGCGAGGAGACGAGTGTCATAGGCAGGCGAAACTAGTTCCAAGCGCAAGGAATAGACCTATGCATAATGCAAGGAAAGCGAGCAAGATAAAGACACTCGGGGAACATCTCCTCAAGGTAAAAGGTGTCAAGTTGCAAAGGCAAAATGATACAAGGCTGAGCGGTGATGAGAACAAAGATGAGGGCTTATACAACGAGCTAAAAGCGTGGAAGCCGACATCAGGCTCATAAGCGCGAGCAGGGCACATGCAAATGTAGTTACAGCTTGAAAAACAAGGTGAGGCTAGTAAACAATTGTGAATCCAACTAAGAATCCTGTCTCCAAGAAACAACAACATCAGGATCATATTCAGAAGGAAAGATCCGATGGGGGTCACTTTGGCAGAAACACATGTGACTTTGCTATCGTCTATAAAAGGTAAAGTCAAGGCAGAATCAACCAAAGGAGATTCTATAGAACCAAGGCTCAAGGGTTTATAATCAGTAAGATCAACCTCAGAAGGAGAGAAAAAATCAACAAGGGAGATAGAGTCTGCAGGAACAAACTTAGTATCACCGGAGTTGAAAAATTCATAAGAAAAATCAAACTCATCAGGATCACTGACTTGCTGTTCAAAGGAAGAGTCAAAAGACTCAACAAGACCAACATAAGAAGAAAGGTCAGGCTTACTAGGCAAATCAGGGTTAGACTTAGTCACAACTGAACCAACATCCAAAAGAAGATCAGACTGGATCAAAGACTCTAGGAAGACTTCATCCGAAGGAAGGAGATCATCCGAGATAGGACACATGTCTAAACTTTCAAATGGATCGACAGAGTGGAGAGAAGGCTCTACAGTCTGGATAGGATGACTCACCAGTTCAATTGCTGGGACCAAGTCCCGAGAAGGTAAGCATGAAAATAGAGGCTGCTTCTCAGTATAAATTGAACACAAAGGACAAGAGGCCACATAGTTCACCTGTGGTGGGGTGGTGTCTATAGAAACACTGGGAACCAATAAAGGAAAGACTTTGTCTCGGGTCAGGAGACGGATCAAGAAAATCCAACTGATCGATAGTGACAATTTCTTTGCCATGATTAAAGTACATCACATGAAAGAATGTTGACACCAAAGCTTGCATGGCATAGACATAATCACGTCTAAGGAGCATGTTAAAGTCCAAGGGGTCTTCTATCACCATGAAGTCAACTAAGACGGTCTTCCCACCCAAAGTAACAGGTGTTTGAGAAAGAATTTCCAAGGCTATACAAGTTCTTCTATCAAACGCCAGTAACTGACTAGCAGTCGACACAAGGCTGGGAGATCCCATGAATCGCCAAGTACGAGCAGAAAAAATACTAACTAAGGCTCCTTCATCAACAATACAACAAGCAATTGTATAAGTTTCAACCTTGACCTTTATCTGGAAAGGTGCAACGGAAGGAAGGCGCGGCTCAACTAGGTTATCCCAAACAAAGGAAGCAATCCGAGGGCTTGGTGGGGGTTGATCCAAAACAAGGTTAGTGCCCCTTTGTTCAGTAAGATCTGAACTGGCAGTGAAGAAAATGTGACTAGTAGACACTTCACTCTCCAAAGGAAGAGTGGGGTTGATCGATACTGGAATCGATTCAACCGCTTCGTGAAAATCACTCTCGGAAGGGAGAGTGGGATTGAACAAAGATGACATTGGTTCAATCACATTAGGATCACTCTCCAAAGGAAGAGTGGGATCGACCAAATCTGAGATAGGTTCGACCACTTGATCAACCAAAGGTTGAGTAGGTTGTTGAGAAACTATAGGGTGTTCAAGAGAAGGAAATCTTTGAGTCTTGGACCACACTCTTCGCACCTCTGCGATAGCAGGGCATAGATGAGTAAGATGATCTCCCTGGAATAGCACACAAGGGAACTTAAGATGATGCTTCGAATGACTAGTTTTCTCAACTGAGTCAACATGACTAGCAGTGGATGACTGTTTGCTCTCAACATGACTAGCAGAGGATGAGAGTTTTCCCCCAGCGTGAACTACAGAGGCTTAGTGACTGGATCCAACCTCACTAAGAGAGGCTGGTTGTTGAGAGACTTCAGGATGTTTAAAAATGGGAGGACCATGAGACCAAACTCTTCGCACCTCAGCAATAGAAGGGAATTTATAAGTAAGGTGGTCTCCCTCACAAATCTTACAAGGAAACTTGGGCTTGCATTTTGAATGGATAGTCTTTTCAACAGTGTCAACATGACTTGCAGTGGCTGACAAATTTTTTTCAGCGTGTACCACAGAGGCTGAAAGACTGCCCCCAGCGTAACTTGTAGAGGCCGAGAGACTGGGTCCAGCATGACTTGCAGAGGTTGGACGGGAACCATCAACATGAACAGCAGAGGCTGAATGGTTATGATCAACATGCTTTGCAGCATTTGAGTGTGTGCCCCCAGCATGAACAACAGAGGCTGGGTGGACAGATCCAACTTGAACAACAGAGGTTGGATGCGGAGGTTCAACTTGAAAACCAGAGGTTGAACGAGTGTCTTCAGCATAAACAATAGAGGCTGAGAGACTGGATCTGACATGTCCTAGAAAGGTTGGAAGGATCCTACCATCATGATCAACAAATACTAGATGGTGAATATCAACTTGACTTGCAGAGGTTGAATGGGTAGGTTCAACTTGAACACCAGAGGTTGAACGGGTGCCTTCAGCGTGAACAACAGAGGCTGATAGACTGGATCTGACATGACCTGGAAAGGTTGGAAGGATCCTACCATCATGATCAACAGATACTAGATGGTGCAGATCAACTTGACTTGCAGAGGTTGAGTGCTTAGATCCAACATGGCATACAGAGGTTGGATAGGTGCCCCCAGCATGAACAACAGAGGCTGGGTGGTAAGGTTCAACTTGACTTGCAGAGGTTGAACGGGTTCCCCCTTTATTATGTGCTTTCTTCCTATTCATCCTTCTTTTACTCCTTTTAGACTGTCGATTACTAGTATCAGTACTTTCACCGCATGAGGTAGAAGGAGGAGGAGAATTAACTACATGTGAAGGGGAAGCAGTGTTTTGATGCCCTTGATATAAGGAGCTTACTTGAGAAGCATCAGGAGCATTCAGGACAGTTGGAGTGGAAAACAACCACACCGGTAGCCCTAGGGTGAATCCCAGAAGATTCAAGGTGGCCATCAAGGGAACACCAACATTCCCTGTGAGAGGAATAGGACAAGGAGCTCCCATCATGGGGATCTCTTGGTTGGTGTTCAAAGGGGTGCTAGCCATAGTTTCAAAACTAGAGACAAAGTCTGAGGTTGATGGTCAACCAAAATTATAAAGCAGACACCTAAAGGCCCACTAAGTACAGACAAACCACATAGCACTCACTAAAAATTCCTAAAGCCAAAATAGACAAACATGTATAAGATGTACTTTCCAGAAGAAAGGTGATAGACAATTACTTGGCGTCCTATGTAGATGTTCTTAGGCACAAGTGGAGGAATCACCCACCGCCCTCCCACACTTTCTACCGGGGTTACCTTCCAAGCCTGTCCAAGGTCAACCAGAAATAACCTTTCGGTGTACCTGTGTATGAACCCTAGATGTCAAAGAGACTAAAGGCTACCTTAACTAAATTGACAGTCTAGGGGGATAGTCGTCAGCCGAACTTGTACGCATGGGCAGGGTAGCTTATCCCGAAACTCTGTCTAGGACAGAATCCCCAGATGCGTAAAATTCCTGAGTTACATTTTGACAAGGATTCAGAGGGTTATATTCTCTGTCCAAGCCTCCACGCGGCCTAGTGCTTAACTCCCGTTTGAGAGGAGCTTCCCAGATACAATCAAAGTAGAGAAGGATTTACCTAGTGATAGGCCAACTACGTTTGAATTTAACACTTGTGGGGAGTTTAAACTCCCTAGCCCACAAGTCTAGCCTAAGCTAGTTGGTGTATGACCCTATAAAATAAAACTTACTAATAATTTTTAAAATTATATCATTTATTTTAAGGGTTGTTTTTAGTCAAAGGGTAAATGGCATGAAACTTATGTGGTGTTTTGACTCAAAATTTGAAACAAAGGACTAAACAAAGAGAAATGAAATGCAAGAAGCAAAAACTATTCTCTTTATATTTCTTTTTCAAATAGAAACTTGAAAGCCAAAAAGAATAAAATTCTTTTTATATTTTTCCAAAAACAAAGATATGCTATGCAATCTAGACTAAAACCCTAATCTACATGCATATAAAGCAAACACATGTTTTTGTATTTTTCTTTTATAAATGCAAAATAAAAATCAGCCTATGAACTAATGCAAACAAGTACTGTAAGCAAAGCAAATAGACAACTACTCTACACCCCACAAACAAACCCTAGGTTTCCCTAAAGTTGAATATAAACCTCTCTTGAAAAGAAGGCTCACAAAGGTAAACAAGCCAACAACTTTGGAATGAAGAGACTGAGCAAAAATACTGACATAAACAAAGGTCAAGAAGTCCCAAGTATCAATCTAAACCTACAAACGAAGGCTGCTCAGTACCTTGTCCAACAAGGTCAAGCCAAAGAAGGAGGTGGGGGGGGCAAGCAACACAAACAAGTAAATGTTCTTTTTAATTTTATTTTATAAAGGCAAAAGAAAAACTACCTATAAAGCAAAAGCATGCAGATAACAAGAACAAAGCAAAAGGAACTCTGCTAAACAACCACCAAACAAACTCTAGAGTGCTCTAAAGTCAGTATAAACCCTACTTGGAAAGGAGGGCTTGTATAAAAGACAAGTCTACTATTTTGGAAAGGTGAATTTAACCAACAAAAGAAGAAGGAAACCAACACCAAAAAGCTTCTGAAAATAAAACCAAAGTCAAGAACAGAGGCTGACCAAAAACATAAGCCAAAAATCATACCAAGCAAAGGAGGCAAGGGGGAAGAGCAAAGAACAAACCACATGCTATAAAAGGCTAAAAATCTAGCATGCACCTAAGATACACTAGACTTGAGCGAACTTGAATCAAATAAATTGTATAAAAGAAAAGAACTGAAACACACAGGCTAACAGAACCAAAAAACAACCAACTAAGGAAGGCTAGGAACCCTAGCTTGGGTGCAAGCAATGACAAGAATCACTGCAGGCTTACAAAGGCAAGTGAAAATCAGCCACTGTCAGAAGATAGATAGAAAAAACAGAGCCCAAGATCTGGAACATAGGTCTGAACAAAGACACTTTAACCTACAACCCAGACCGGCCAAAATACTTCAGCATGCAAACAGTAAACAATCCAAGCAAAAAGGATCAAAGGGCTTCCGAAAAATCACAAACTGTGATCAATAGAGGCACCCAGACAGTCCACAAAACATTTATAAATAAAATCCACTCAGAAACAAGGATTACCCAAACCAAAGACCAAGCAAACTTTAACTTTAAAAATCCCCACTTCCAGGAGTATTCACGACTGTCTAGAAGGGCAGGTCGCGAATGACTCGCGACTGTTCAGTGAAGCAACCCATGAATACAAGACTGTATTCACGACTGTCTAGAACAACAACTCGCGAATAGGTAGAAAAATCCCAAAAAAGGTCAAAAACTACCCAAAGAAGGCAGGGGAAGTGTGTAATCAGACTGGAAAGGTGTTCCTAAGTGGCAAAAATGACTCGAAAGAATGCAAAAACTAAAAAGAATAAAGAGAAACCCCAAACAGACAAGGCACTCCCCAGCGGAGTCGCCTGTTCTGTTGTAAAGGAAAGTATCCTATGGCTAGGGTTTAAGTGGCCATCAACATACGAGGGTTGAAAGAGAGATGCACAATGTTTAGCAAGCATATATAAACAATATCAGAGATGAGAAAGGTCCACACCTGAATAACTGAAGGCTGGTCCAAGATTTCTCTTCAATCCTCTTCTTGCTCCTCTCCAAGAGACCTGCAAAACAAGTTATACCTTCCTCAAACCATTATGACCACATATAAAACAATGATAATCAAATAAACATGAAACAATGATCTGAATAACATCATCATATGATCATAAACATAGATTCAATCACACATTGAACAATGATTTGGGAAGAAGAAGGACATCACATCTTTATTAATCTTGAAAACAAGTACAAGTATACCTTCTCTTCAAGTTTGGCACCTCACAAAACCTTGATCTGGTTCTGCTGCTTCTCTTCTCCAAAGAACTCAGCCTCCAAGCTCTGCAACACAAGGGGAAGACCTCCATGGCAAAGGTGTGGGCAAAGAGAGTCCCGATTCCTCCAGCATAACAATGCATAAATTCAATTCCCCCTCATGGCCTTTCCTACCTCCATTTATATGGGTGAAATAAGGTAGTTTTGCAAGTTAAAGAGGTTACAACAGTTAAAGAAATTAAGTTAAATGACTTAACTAATCTCTACTTAACGCAAGTTTTTATGTTTAAATGCTAAGGGACACATTCACGGGTATGTAGTAGAGCAATCCACGAATGATTCGCGACTATGTATAAGGGCAACCCGCGAATACATATATTCGCGACTTGCTACAAAGGAGACCCGTGAATGACTCGCGAGTTGTATAGAAGGATAGTCGCGAATACATCCTAACATGTCAAAAATGGAAAAGTAACTAGCTGGATAGAGGCAGAATTTATTTCATAATAAGCCAATCTATAGTGTTCTGGGCAAACCTCAATCCATAAATGTCCTTTTGTGTGCCAAAATGAGGAATGTAGGCACTCGGATGGAGAGGTGTTAATCTAGTGTATAACAATTGCTTCCTGCTAAACCAAGAGATCACACTTGATCCCATTTTGAAGCATCAACCTGAAGTGCTCTTCCTATCAATGGAACTACCTACCTAATCTGAATCCAAATAAACTTCCAAGTTAATATTTTGAGTCACCTCATACATGAGCCCATAATCAACTATACCCTTCAGGTACCTTAGAATATGCTTTGTATCAATTAGGTGAACATGTCTTAGATCCGTCAGGAATTGGCTTAATGTGCTCACATCAAAGCAAATATCTGGTCTTCTATTCATTGGGTACATCAAGGACCCAATCATATGATGATACATCATAGCATCAATCGACTTTGATGAAGCATCACTCAATAGATTCAGGTTCGATGCCATAGGTGTGGTCATTTCCTTGCAGTCCATCATCCTGAACCTCTTCAAGATCTCTACTACATACTTCCCTTGTCCTAGGGAGATTCCATCTGCATTCTGCCACACGTCCATGCCTAGAAAGTAGTGCATCATACCCAAGTCTTTCATCTTGAACTTAGTAGCAAGCTTCCTCTTTGTGTCAACAATAAAACCATCCTCACCTATTACAAACATGTCATCTACATACTGTAGGAGTATCACAAGGTTCCCTTCCTCAACCTTATAGTAAAGGTTCGAATCCGCTTTACTCTTGGTAAAGCCTAATCCAGTCAAAAAGTTGTCAATTCTGTCGTACCATGTCCTGGGTGCCTATTTCAAACCATACAAGGCCTTCTTCAATTTGCACACATGAGTCTCCTTGTCATGTGTCTCAAAACCGAGTGGCTACTCCACATACACTTTTTCTTCTACTACACCATTCAAGAAAGCAGTCTTGACATCCATCTAGTGTATCTTCCATTTCATCACTGCAGCCAGAGAAAGTATCAATATGGTGGAAGTGTATCTAGCTATAGGAGAAAAAGTATCCTCATAATTTATCCCTTCTTTTTGGGAGAATCCATGTGCCACAAATATTGCATTACATTTCTCTATGCTTCCATTTGCAGCATGCTTGATCTTGTAGATCCATTTGGAATTTACAACAGACTTCCCTTCTAGTTTTGGGACCACATCCCAGACATCATTCTTCATGATGGACTGGTACTCCTCAATCATAGAATCCTTCTTCATAGTTGGAATTTTCTTTATCAATGATGTCACATGATAGGGCTACATAACTGGAGTAGGACCTAGTTCTCTTTCTTTCTCTATGCATTTCTTCTGGAGCCCCATATCTTCTGCACCTTGGATAGCCTCTCGTAGCCATGTAGGTTTTATTTTCTAGGGATTATTTTCTTGGGGTGGATCTACAGGTTCCTAAGGTTCTTCTATTTCTTGATATTCTTCTAGAGTTACATCGTTCATAGTTGTATCTCAGATCCTGGGTGCTTTTGTTTCTTCAGGCTCTTCAACGGGTCTCTTTCTGTATTTTTTGTAAGCCAAGTCTTTGTCAAATTTCACATCTCTGCTGATGTCGATCTTCTTGAATCCTGGGAAGTATATTATGTAAGCCTTTGAGATTTCACTGTATCCCAAAAATATACCCTTCTTTCCTGAAGGATCTAACTTTGTCCTCTTTTCTTTTGGAATGTCTATGTACACTAGACAACCAAATATTCAGAGATGACTGAATTCTATTTCTTTGTCGGAGAATACTTCTTTAGGTGTCTTGTTCTCAATTACTCTATGCGGAGTACAGTTATGTACATACACATCTATCCTAGAAGCTTTTGCCCATAGATACATAGGAATATCTTGATCATGAAGCATAGCCCTTGCTGCTTCCATAATCATTATATTATTCCTTTTTGCAACCCAATTTTGTTTTGTATTATATGGAGTGGTCAATTCCCTCTTAATCCCTGAATCTCTACATAATTCTTTGAATTAATCTGATGTTAATTCTCCGTCATTGTATGATTGAAAGGTTTTGATTTTCTTCTCTGTGTGGTTCTCGATCAAGGCTTTGAATTATTTGAACTTACAGAATACTTCATCCTTGGTTTTCAAGAAATATATCCATGTATTTCTAGAAAAGTCATCAATGAAAGAAACATAGTATACATACCCACTCAATGAGCTAAATGACATCGGAGCACATACATCGGAGTGGATGATTTCCAAGATTCCTTTTCCTTTCTCTTGCTACTTGTAAATGTCTTCTTTGTGTTCTTTCCTTTCACACATCCTTTGCATACACCTTCATGTTTTTCTTGTATTTCTGGAAGACCTTCAACAACTTTGCTTGCAAGTGATAGCGCCCTATAGTGCACATGTGCAAGCCTTCTATGCCAAAGTTCACTTGGCTCTACTGAATAATGGACCAAGTTTTGTTATGGTTGTCCCTCTAGTTTGTATAAGTCTCCCTCTTGCTCTCCAATCACTATTGCATCATCTAGTCTTTCCCCTTGGCCACATAAGGACTTGGCCATCTACAAATGCAACCTCATGCCTTTTGCATCCAATGCAGATATGGATAGGAGTTCCTCTTTCGTCTTGGTACAAACAAGACATCCTTCATCTTCATAGACTTTCTCAAGTCTAGTTTAGAGGAGGATTCACCACTACCTTTTATGGGATACTGGTAGTCATCCCCAAGTTTCAATTTGTGGGGTGACTCATGTTCAGATAGTTTCAAAAAACATTCTTTGAATCCCGTCATGTGCTTGGAAGCCCCACTGTCTATGATCCAATCATTGCTTCCATGTGTGGTAGTTCCCATGAGAGCAGAAATCAAAACATATTCTTCATCACTTGAGGAATCTTCACTTTTTTGTTTGACTCTTTTCTTGGAGGGTTCATCATCCTATGCAACATGAGCATGATGTCTTCTTTTGTTGTCCTTCTTCTTATGAGAGCCACTCTTTGTAATGTCCCCAATCCTTCGAATGGTGAAGAGGACACTACTGTAATACTATCTACCTAGGAAACTAGCCCCATGAACATAGGCATGATAAAAAAAATTGAAATGCATTGAACTAAAACATGCATAGATGCATAATTATATATCATACAACGAAAGAAAATTACATTCTATTTAAGCATTTTCATTAAACAACAAACACAATTGCATATATGAAATAGACAAGAATACTTATTTTATGAATAAGCTCATCCAAAACTAGCTATGCCACTGCAACGTTCCACCCAAACATAGGCTAGTGTTCTCCTTAATCTCTCAGCAACACTACCACCCCCGAGTTGGGCATGATTCCCCAAGGAAAAGGAAACTAGCAGGCTCACACATAGCCAAAGATATGTCAAAAATCAGTCAAGCCAAAGCTATGTTTGGGTTTATCAGACTTCCAAAGGGGATGGAAAGGATTGTTTTCTAATCCAGTGAGCTCAACCATAGAGCCATGGACACCTACATAAGATCTGACTTGTATTTTCCAATACATACACACCCAACACAAGGAATCATCCCCTTCTCTACTCTACAATCCCTCAGGCTATGCATTCCCTTCCATTGCTTTATAGGATGTGCAGTAAGGAATAATCAGCCCTCAAGATCCCTTAGTGAGGCTCCTCATGCACTAGGTTTATTAAGTAGTTTACCTCTTCCACTCTTAACTAGATTCAGACCCCAAAGACAAATGCATAAACAACAATTACCCAATTTCTAGGTGGAAGAAAAAAACTTGGCAACAAAATGGATTTACAAGGAGGGTAAGAACAACCCCTAACAACAAATTCGATTTCCCAAGGATGTTTTGGCCCTAACGTGGCCAAAAACGAACTCAACCACACCCAAGAGAGCATGGTCTCTCCTCCAAATCACTTGGCAATTCAAAAACGATTTTTATCTTGGAAATCAGTGGGGAAAATGAAACAAAAACATTGGGGAAAGAAATCCAACCACATATCATTAAAAAAATGAATCCACATCCCAGGAGAATGAATAAAATGACTGCCCACGCTAGGGAAGAACACACTCATAGCAACCCAAAAATGAATTTCACACACAGGAAATTCCCAGCTGCTTGAGAGAGCCCCAATGTGGGTGAATGATGATGAGGAAAATGCCTAGGATCTCCAAAAATCATGAATCTAGATTATTTTCCTATCAACAAGGTAAAAATGGTTCCTAACCATTGAAGAATCCACGAAAATGTAGGAAAATTGTAAATCTTCCTCGCCCACTTACTGAACAATACCAAAATGAATTTTTGGTCATGCAAAAATGAGGAGAATGACTCCCAAAGTGAAGGATAAACACACAGGAAGCTTCAACTGCATGAATGAATCCCATAGGAAGGAGAATGGGTGAGGAAGAATGGAAGCAATGGGTGAGTAATGGCTTGGGCATGCCTTCCCAAGAATTTACTTTCCCCAGAAGTCAAAAAAACGTTTTCCAAAATCTGATGACTTCTTCAATTCGAATTTCTAACGGGCATAGTCTTCCCTATCCCCATGCATTAACTAACTCAACCATTTTTGGAAGAATTAAATGATTGTATGAATGAGACAAGAAAGTTAGTTGACTTTTTGATGGGTTCTGCCTTGGACATTTGGATTTCCCCATTGGCCCAAAGGTTTAAATAATTTCCCTCCCTATTCCTTAGGAAAATAATGCCGCCATCTCATTATTTGTTGCATAGACATAGATGGTTGGGGGTTTTAATTAAATTGCGTATTTACATGATGTCAAAATTATAATATGACAACTAGCATGAAATATCATCAAAAACAATTTTAATTTCTGGAACATAAAATGTTAAATCGATGGCGAGGATTTTTCCTTTAGCTCCACACCACGATTGATTACAATATATACATCATATACAATTAATGCAAATGGGGTCAAAACTAAGGTGTTACACTCTTATTTCTAAGACAATATTTGGCAAAGTGTCCTCTCTCATCGCATGTATAACATATGAATCTAGATAGATCTTTGCTTGATCTTCTAGGGTTATCTTTCTGGTGAGAATGCTTAACTTTGTGATGATGATAGTTCCTTTTGCTTTTCTTGGAATGTAATATGAGAGATTGATCTTCACTGCCCATATATTCTTCTCAGGCTACTATTCAAGCTTCTTCTTGTGAGCATTCCTCCATAGCCTACTGAAATTGATCAACTTCCTTCTAGCACAAATCCTTTGAATAAAGGAGTCCCATGACCTAGGAAGACCATCCAAGGTGGTCATCACAATTTATGCATTCTCTACCGCTTCATCCTCATCTTTAAGTTGTTCTTTTATTTGAGAGACCCTTTTAAAGTATGACTGTATGGTATCTGCATTCTGGATCTTTACATTCTTCAACCGGTTCCTTAAAGTCATCCTCTGATTTATGTTCTTCCCTTCAAATAGCTTGGTCAAGGAATCAAACATCTCTTTAGGTTTCTTTAGGGAAGACACCTGTGGTATAAGGTGATCCTTGATTTAATCAACAATAATCCTCTTGGCCTTGACCTATTTCTTCTCATGTAAGGCCTTAGCCTCATATCCCTCTAGAACTGGAACCTCTCCACTTATGTAGGTGTCCAATTCATTTTATTCAAGAACTAGTGAGATCCTATACTTCCATGCTCGAAAGTTTTCAGCTCCTTCAAGATTTTTATCAAGCTTGGTGTGATGAGACATCTTAACTGAGAACCTCAAATTAAAATACAAAATATTTAGGTCTTACCAATTTGAGATGCTGAAATTGGATCTAAAGTTGATCTTCTACAATGTTGGTTTTTTGGTTTAGTGGCAAAGTAATGTTTGACTTTCCCGTAGTTCTACCCAACCAAAAACTTTGATCTTGGTCTCTAAAATTTTATTTTGAGGAGGAGAGTAATACTATGCTAGGATCACTCAAAAATTCCACTTCTATGGAAAGCCCTAATTTCCCGCTCTAGTGATAGGTCAAAAACTGAAAATGATCAGAATTAGATTATGCTTCAATAGAAAGATGCATCCTTCAATGGAGAGTTAACCTAGTCTCCGTTTGCTCATGATCTGTGGACAGAGACCCAAAAAGTAAGAATCCCTACGTTCTGTAGCTACACACTGTCTTCTTCTCAGGTTAGCTCTCATGCCAATGTAGATTTTTATCATTTAGTCAATATGATTTTAGGATCTTATTTGAGAGAATAACATGCACAACAATAATCACAAGAGACAAGAGACACAAAGAGTTTTCCTCGGGGAAACCATAAAGGAGAAAACCCCAAAACTTCCTTAGAGATAGAATGAGCACCAATAGAAAAAGTAAAAACCAAAGATAGAAAGATGATATTTGATAGTTGTTCTCTCTCTCATGTGTGTGAGCTCCTCTTCTCTCTCATCTGCTACATTTGAGTGAGTGTGTGTGTCAAATAGAGAGGCTCACTCTCTATTTATACTAGTTACCAGGGCCGACTTCACTAGGAGAGTCTAATAACCCTATTTCCCCTCAACTGTGAGGACTTTCCCCCCTAATCAACAAGGAGGGTTAACCTCTATGACTTTACATGGGTGAAAACATGAAGTTGGGAAACAATTTTTCTTGTTTTTTGACAAAACAAACTACAAGATTTTATGTCTTTCAACTTCAACCCCTTCAAAACAATATCTCCCTTAGGAATTTCACCTTAAAGTAAACACACAAGTTTTAGAGAATTGAATTAGCTACATACTCATATTTTTTTTTAAAACAATTATTGACATATAATGGGGAAAATTTGATGTGCACCAACTAGATATATTTTAAAATTTTAAGTATGAATAATGAGTGACCTGTGTGCACCACATTTTTCTTAGAGATAGTTATTCATTTTAGGGAAACACAATTTATACTCATAATATACACAGATTGAACTTGTGCATGGACTATATTTTGAGGTTTTTCAGACTTGAGAACTATTTTTTATTATTTATCGAAACAACATAAGTTCATAAAACGGTGCATTATCGACACATTGTCGTGAGAGCCAATTTTATATTTAGCGTGACACTTATTGGAAAAACTAAAAGTACCCTTTTGAAAAGGACAAGGAAATTGAATTTTCATTTTGGGTGATTTTCAAAATAACAAAATTCTTAAGGGATAAGGTTTAGAAAAAAATTGTTAATAAATAGAAATTCAAATTGAAATGAAACAATTTCTATATCATTGGAAACTAGATCTAGAGATGAATCCATTGCTGCCAAGTCTGACAAATAATATTTAAAATTTGCACGGGTTTGGGCTTGCTGAAGTTGCAGGTTCCAGAAAGATGCCAGATATTTTTGCAGTTTTTTTTGACCATGAACTCTCGGCCGAAAAAACCTCTCCAAAATCTCGGACGAGATTTTAGTTCAAACTCTCATCCGAGAGTTTTTTTAAAAATATAGCACGGTGATTGGTTCAAACTCACAACCTAGATTTTTATTAAACTCTTGGCTGAAATTTTGAACTCTCACAAAATCTTGGCCTAGAGTTTGAGGTTGACTGTTTTTCACGTGTTCATCTGTGAGGCCTCTTTTTTTTCACTCTATTTTTCATATAATTGTTTCCCAACTTCACATTTTCACCCACATGACTTGATTACATTAATGATTGTCTTGATAGGAATGTTAGAGTACACAAAAATACAATATATAAAATATACAAGTGAATACATTCTAAATTTACAAATACATCAACACATACCACTATAATAGATTGTACAGGAGGTCAAGGATGTGCCCCTGGTGAATTCTACCTTCTATCATCGGTTTGATCACCACGGGTGGTGGGAATGGGGGATCCTATGACCCATGACCCTAAAAAATGATGTCCAATATTTTATTCATCTACTTCAAATCATTGGCCATGTCTTCCCTCCATTGCACCAGCTGCTCCTCATCTTCACCAATCTTCATCCTTTCCCACGTCGATCGACCAATGAGATTTTTCATTACCCAAAAGAGCACCACGATTCTTTCTTAAAGTCTGAGTCTTTCCACATTGTGGCCAAGATCCAAGATCTAATACTCTACCTTATGATATTCCTCATGGAGGGTGTCCCTATCCAGATCCACCCATAGCTTCTTCTTTGTATCATTTATCTACTGTTGAATATCCTAGTGGAGCTCCAATTCAAACATTCGTGCTTCCCAAATGGTTTTCTTCTGATACATGGACACCCTTCCAGTATATTTTTCATGGCCTAACACCCAATTCCCATTCCCTTTACAACCGTCCATGTATTAGTTCATGCTCCTTCTCTTTGAACTACCAAATATTGTATCCTTGACATGCCTTTGTCCCGGATAACAACAAAAACAATGCATAGACTGCCTTTGTGATTTTTTCCACTACCATGTGTTTCCATAAATAACACATTCCTCTTCCAAAGCATGATAAAATCAATACATACTATGATGCTATGTGCATGGTTTGAAGTCTAGAGAAAATATATCCCAAACAGTCTCTTGTATTTTCCATTTCTTCCCTTCATTTCTTCATGTATGCCAATAATTCAAAAATAAGGTTTCTTGATCATGATTCATATCAAAGTTAAATTGAGTGTTCGAATCACTTGAAACCACCCTCCCCCCCCTTCCCCCACTATCTCTCAATACCCTTGTTCGATTAGTGACTCGGGCCCAGCCGGTGTCCTTCTCTCTCTATTTCCTTACTGCTCTGCATGTCCTGGTGCATGAGATTGAAACAACTATCCCTAATCATCGCATCCATAATCTCTCTTTAGCCCTTATCTTTAAATACTCTACGTGTTTCCATCTTGAGGTTTTCCAACCAGTCAACCACCTTTTCCCCACTCTTTTGACGTGGTTAAAATGAGCTACAGTCCCTGAGACTAAGATCTCCTTATGTGTTTCCAGCCTTCCTTCCGACCTCCATGAGTGTGCCACCTTAGAACTTTGGGTGTTGTGTAGGATATTCGTAGCCATTTGGATTACCATTTGGTAGTCTCCTTTGATAATTATAGGTGTCTTTCAGTTCTTCTTTGTCATTTCCATTCCTTTCAAATCCATTCTATCTCTGCCACATTATTGGTTTCCCAACTGATGAAAGCATACTTGAATCCCAACATGCTCCTTTGTGATATTGGATGATACACCCATAAATGGTTGGGCTTGGTTTGCCTTTCGACACGCCATCAAAGTTTATTTTGTAAAATCCCAAGGGAGGGAGTGTCTAGATCTCTTCACTTGTCAACGTTCATCTTGTGATGTGATGAGAATCATCAACCTGCAAGTGTCCTCATAGTCCCCAAGAATTCAGACTGGTAGATTCTGTTATATTTTTAATGGTTATGAAATATCTAAAAAAAAAATTGCTTCATAGCATCATAACCATAAGAAAGGAATCACTGAAAGAATCACAAGTGCATCAACACAAGAGAAAACAAATAATTTCCTCGAGGAAACCACAAGGGAGAAAACCCCACGAACCTTCCTTATTATAGAATTCAACCAAGTACATTGTAAAAACCCCGACAATACGAATAGTTTCTCATATTCCATAGTAGACTCTCTCTCTCTCTCTCTCTCTCTCTCTCTCTCTCTATCCTACACAATACTTGGGTGTAGGTTGTGTAAGAATGAGAGACGCACATTTCCTATTTATATTCATTATGTGAGTTCCTCAACTAACTAACTCGGTCAGTCAGGTTCCCTAATTAGGGCTGACCTACCTTGGGAGACTCAAAATACATTTTATATGTTAATTTTTTGGGTAATATATCCCTCACTTATAATGGAGGGTTTACCTCATGACTTTTATATTACCAATTACATCAAGGACATATCTAAATAGAGGAATAACATATTTGAAGGAGAATACAACAAAAATACAATAGAATATATTTTGAAGTTACAATACTTGTTGGACTACTTTTAACCACTCTCACGACCAAGGTTCATCAGACCCACAAAACCAACAAAATACCTAAAGACATCGGCCCGATGGAGAAAGATCAGCCGCAAACACTTGCAAGGAAGGTGCATTTTCACTTGATATATCTTAATGTGTAACTTCGACAACCGTGTTTCCATATTCCGCAAGCGATTACAGTCCCTTGGCTCATAGCCAAGGTGCTCAACATAGTCAGAAGGATGGAGTCTATTACTACTAGACAGTGGCGCAATAGTGCAACACGGATAGTGTGCGACACAATATTGTCCTTGAAAACTTAACAACTAGTGTAATGGTGTGATATAGATGATTCCTTAATATTAAATGACAATGGCGAGAGAGTATTACAACTTAATAAATTTAAACATGAAAAAATACAAGATTCTTCGATGATGTTCTAACCATTCATTCATTCACTGCTTTTATCAATATTGTGACATTCATTCAAGCTATAACCATAACTAATGCAAGATAATCAAACATTAAAAATTATACATTAAACATTCAACACTCAACATTCATCAACAAAGGAAATAACATGGAAACCCATCCTGTAACTAATGCAAGATAATTAAACTTTAAACATTAACCGTTAAACATTCAACACTCAACATTCATCCACATAGGAAATAATGTGGAAACCCATTTAGGTAAAAACCACCAAGGTGCTATTTGGCATGAAAATTATATGGTACCTTGCAGTCTGTGACGTACAGACCTTTTTGTAAGATTCATTCTGCATCAGAGTGCACAGATATTAGAGTATAAGAGTCGATCTAGACTTTGTGTGGATCAGTAGGAGTTAGAAGAAAAGAATAAAAATAAAGAGAATGAGAGCAAGAAGATTCTGAGCTAAATAGACATATCTCAAAACAGTCTATAAGTCACAGATTGCAAGGTGCCATATATTTCTCATGGCAAATGAAGAGCACCTTGCTGGCTTTTATCGAGTAGTAAAAGACTCCATCCTTCTGACTCTATAGAGCACCTTGGCTGTGCACCAAGGGACTGTAATCCCTCACCGACTATGGAAACATGGTTCTGGAAGTTACAGATTAATATATCTTAGGTAGGACCGCACCTACCTCGCAGGTGTTGCGGGTTGAGCTTGCTCCGTCGGGCCAATGTCTTTGGCTGTTTTTTTCGTTTTGTGGGTCAGATGAACCTGGGTCACAATACTGGAGAAAAGTAGGCGAACAAATGGTTTCATTTCTGGCCATACCCTTTTTATGTCGATCCCATTATGTCGATCAAAAATCTCCTGCGATCAATACTTGACCCTACAACATACCTGCATAAAGACAGGGATACGATGAAGATAACATAGTGAGGTTCTTCGCAAAGATTTTATCTTGCAAAATGCTGCATAAGATGCGACCCAATGACTGTAGTGCGGGCATAGTAGAGCTAGTAGAAAAGTGCGTAGAAGGAGTGGCAATCAATTGGTCGCGATTTCTGCTAAACAAGATGCTAGAGGATGCAGAGCAAGTGCGTGAAGAGAGTAAGACAAAATTTCACTACTTTTGGTTGTTGATTTGTATTTTTTTCATAGTTCGGTCTGACCCATCGGACTACCAACCACTATACGTCCCGGTTCTTTTCCTAGGTGCAAGATATCAGAACCTCTAGGAGGATAAGTAAGACAAGATCCAGAAGAAAGATAATAACATGGAGTTCTTTCTACATGCGGAGGAACTCATAGAAGTAATTAAAAACCAGGATAGATTGTGGGCTGCGACAGTCCAAAAGTATTCATATTTCATAAGTTTCTAGGTTGGTATCCACAATATTATTCTGGAGTCATAGTAGGATCCCGCGAACCAAGCATAGCCGACCCCTTTCATGGTTACTGACTAGAATGTGGAAGTGACAATTTGGGATTAGTATGGGGAATGGAACATCCCAGTTGATGTAGAAATGAACCAGGGATATAACCAAGGAGATAACCAAGGATGAAACAACTAATGAAATGATCAAGGAAATAGACAGGATGATGCCCAAGGGAATTATGGGGTTGATGGGAAACAAAACTAGTCGATGAGTTCAAAAGATGATGACAATGATCAAAACTCTAATGAGGATGATGCAGAAGACACACCTACTGATGAGGATATGTATAAACTTCACAAAGAGCAAGAGAAAGAACAACCTCAGTTACAACAAAAGAAGCAAAATGATGATAAAATGACTAACATAGTTAGTCTAGCTGAGGAAGGCATGGGATTTATTTCTGAAGGAATCATAGAGGTTGCGAAGTGCAGTATTAAAGGATTAAGTAAAAAGTAGCTATGATTGACTGACAAACTAGCGGAGCATATCAATACGCCCACCAAGAATATCAATGAAGTAAAAAGCACACTCGAAGTTGAGACTTATGACGTGGATCCGAATGATGCATTAGTAATGCCACGATTGTTTCCATTAGTGAAGATAGATGTCCAGAGTGAGGATATAGGGAAATAAGAGTGTGATGATTTTTTCCATGAGTTTGGTACACTATCTATAGATTTATCCAAACTAGCATTGGCTAACGTATATACTGTTCAACATGTGTTTGTGACCGAAATAAGGATCTGGGAGAATGATCTTGCATACTAGGCTACAAATAAGACAAGGAAGGAAAAAATTTGCAAGGCCCTCCTTCGCAAAAAGTAGCAAGAGATTGAAGTGCACGAACAAAGCAATCTTACACTAGCTAAAGCGATCAAAGATGTAGTCGCAAAGTTTCCTTTAGAAAAAGGCTAGGAAGATGCAGATATAGCAACAAAAGTAGCTCCATTGTCCATGATTTCCATAGACCTAAGGAAACAGGTTGAAAATATTAAATCACAACAACAACCAAGAACACCTCCTGAGGTGATTGAAGAGCTCAAGAAAACAACATTTGAGGCTGTTGAAAAAATCAAGCAAAGAGAAAAGCTATGCGCGAAAGTAGTCGACGTCGTCTCTGTGATGTGGGAATTTCTTCTAGAGGATGAATATATGGATAAAATCAAGGAGGATGCATGCCAAACTGATTTAAATATAAGCATGGTTAAGGTAGACATGAAGAAGCTATCGATGAAAGAGAAGATTGCAAAGGCATCTGAGCTAAAGCAACTACAACAAGAAGTAAAAACTCTCTGCAACCAAGAGAATAAAATAAATCAGGAAGTTACGACACAATAGACAGAGGCTGAAAGAGTTACAAGGCTCATTCATCGTGTACAGGAGAAGCTCCAGCTTATCACTCAGTCACTGGTAGAAGAACCATCGAAACATATAAGCTCATAACATGTCGAACAGTTAGTGAAGCAAGCAGAGGAAGTATGGCAAGAGGTTTCCCGAGTAGAAGGAATTTTGAAGGAATTTCATCACAGGGTTTGTCCCATGGGGCAGCCAGCCCCATAACCATGAGACCTGCTTAGTGGCTTGTGGCGAGACACATGTGAGTGTTGGGGGCATGTTGGGCTAGGATAGAGCAGAAGGAAGAAACAAACGCGGAAGCAGAAGAGGAAAAGCAGCAGCAAAACAGAGGAAAAGCAGGTAAAGGAAGAAAAGAAAGTGTAAAATAGAGAAATATGCAATGAGGAAAAGAGGAATTAGAGTCGGTGGAATATTGGCAAGTAGAAAATTTAAGGCTAGAAAGCGGCAGCTCAGAAGGACTCCAGGAGTTTGACTCAGAGGATGAATAAAGGAATATTTTTGCGGTTAGTTATGGCCTGTGATTAATGTGATGCAAAATGGTTTGCGGCTAGTATGGCCTACCACAAATGTAATAGAAGATATTTTGTGGCTATTTATGACTGTAATAACTAATATGTACTCAGTCGACCCTACGCGGTCTTGTAATATCTATAAATAGGAGAAATCCGCTCTGTATAAGGGTTATCTTCAGAGAGATTATAGTTTTGTTGGTTTAGTTGTTAATAGTAGAAGTATTGTTTAGGAGATCAGAGAGGATTCTTATAATAGAAGGTTGTTGAGTTGAGGATATGCAACTAAGTGCACATATTATTTTTAAGAGTCATTTTGCAGCTGAGTGCGCAGATAGTAGAGTAGAAGAGTCGATCCAGGCTATGTGCCAATTAGTAGGAGTCAAAAGAAAAACATAAAAACATAGAGCATGAGAGCAAGAAGAGTCCAAGCTAAATAGACATATCTCAAAATAGTTTTTAAGTTGCAGACTACAAGATGCCATATATTTATCATGCCAAATGAAGAGAACCTTGGTGGTTTTTACCTAGATGGGTTTCCATGTTATTTCTTGGGTTGATGAATGTTGAGTGTTGAATTTTTTATCATCTTGCATTATTTATGGTTATTTCTTGAATTAATGTTGCAATATTGATAAAAGCAATGAATGAATGAATGGTTAGAACATCGTCGAATCATCTTGTATTGTTTCATGTTTAAAGCTTTTAAGTTGTAATACTGTCTTGCCATTGTCATTTAATATTAAGGAATCATCTTCATCACACTATTGCACGTGTTGTTAAGTTGTCACGGACAATCTTGTGTCACATTCTAGCTATGTTGCATTGTTGTGCCACTGCCGAGTAGTAAAATAATCTATCCTTTCAACTCTGTCGGTCACCTTGGTTGCCCGCCAAGGGACTGTAATCCCTTGAGGACTATGGAAACATGGTTCTGGAAGTTACACATTAAGATATCTTGGTTGAGAATGTGCTTGCCTCGCAGGTGTTGCTGAAAGATATTTATCCATCGGGCCGATGTATTTGGGTGTTTTGTTGGTTTCATGGGTCTAATGAACCTAGGTCGCGAGAGTGGGGAAAAGTAGTCCAAAAATAATTTAATAATCCATATGAAGTAGGAAGGTATTCTACATCAACAACAACCATCATCAAAACTAAACAACTGACTGATGAATCCCTATGTCATAGGAAGTTTTGGAACAACATCATACATCTTCATCATCAATATCAATATGAGAATATTGGATCATCTTCTACAACCTCAGTATGTAAATACTGAATCATCTTCTATGAGTATTGCATCATCTTCTGCAACCTTAGTATGTAAGTACTAAATCATCTATGAGTACTAGATCATATTCCACAACATTAGTATGTGGATACTAAGTCATCTTATGTGAGTATTGGATCATCTTCTAGATATTGTATCATATTGTTGCAATATCAGTATGTGGATATTGAATCATATTCTTCCACATCAATATGTGAATACTGAATCTTCTTCTGCTAGATCAGTATGTGAATACTGAATATTCTTCTGAAACATCAGTATGTGAATAATGAATCATCTTCTGAACCTTCATCTGTAATACCAGTATGTGAATATTGAATCTAATTCTGCCACATCGATATGCAAATACTGAATCTTCTTCTTCAACATCAGTATGTGAAAACTGAAACATCATCTACAACATTAGTGTGTAAATACATAAACATCACCATCTGCATCATTAGTATGTAAATACTGAAACATCATCATTTGCATCATCAGTATGTAAATACTGAAACATTATAATCTGCATCATTAGTATGTAAACACAGAAACAACAACAACATCATTAGCATGTTAGTACTAAAGACAAATTATCAATAAATGTTATATCATCATCTATATTACCAACATAGATATCCTATAACATCATCATCATTATCAACATAAAAATGTTGAAACAACATCATCATCATGAACACAAAGTGTTGTGACTTGAATCACATCAACATTATCAGGACAGGGTGCTAGGACCACAACCATATCATCATCAACAACACAAGGTGTTGGGACCATAACCACATCATCAGCATCAACATACAAAATGTTGAAGCATCATCATAATCAACATCAATATAGAAATACTGAAATTACCTCACCATCATCAGTATAGAAGTACTGAAACTACATCATCATCATTAGTATAGAAATATTGAAATTGTCTGATAAACATCAATATAGAAATACTGAACCTGCCACATCAACATCAGTATGAAAATACTGATCTTGGCACATCAATATCAGTATGAAAAATACTGAACATTACACATTAATATCGGTATGAAAATATTGAATTTGTCATTTCAGTATGGGAATACTGAAACAATCTCAATAATCATATAAATAACATCAGTATGAAAATAGTGATCCTGCTACATCAGTATAGGAATAATGTAGCACACATGTCAATAATCATCAGTATAACAATACTAAAGCAAACATCTCAGCAATAATCAATATAACAATACTGAAGAAAACATCTTAGCAATTATCAATATAACAATATTGAATCAAACATCTCAGTAATCATTAGTATAATAATATTGAAGCAATAATCTTAACTATCAACAATATAACAATACTGAAGATACATATTTCCCTTTAACATCTCGGAGAAGCATCAAGGTGAGTTATCTGACATATCCATTCAAGCATTTTGTCTAACTTACTACCCCTTTCGAGCAAAACAATCCTAGTTAAATAGATGGATCTCCCTAGGGACCAAACAAGTCTTGGCTGTCTTACTAATCCTTTCGGTCAAACCAAGTCTAGCCAGACATAATAATCACGTTAGGATCAACATGACTCGTCTGACTTACTTTAACCCTTTCAATCCAAACAATCCTAGCCATACTTACCCTACTCTATACTGAGCTACTCACCACTACATCCATCATCTACTGTCACTCCCTCTTTCAAGGGAGGTCTTTTGGAAGTACACCAAGATTTTATCGAAATTATTCAAACTTTACATGAGATGAAGGCTTAGTCAACACATATACTACTTGTTCCTTTGTAGGAACATACTTGAGCTTTACAACTCCTTTGTGCAACTTGTTCTTTAACATTCTCTTCTTGTACATCTGCAACTTCATCATACATTCACAACTTGCATCATTCTTCTTTTATGTATCTATAACTACATCATTCTTATCTACAACTGTATCATACATTCACAACTTCATCATTTATTCTCTTGTAGATGATTACATACAATCCTTCCTACAAGTTAAATATAATTGTATGATTAGAAACATTTCGTAATATATTCATAATGACAAATTCTCATTCATAAAGATATATGTCATATAATCATACAAGGTTTTTCGCTAATGCAACAATCATCTATATCTTGTATACATACGGTAACTTGCTATATACATTCCATATTTCCAAGACATTTTTTCATAAGTAGCAATGGAACATTGTATAACAATGTAGGCTACTTACCCATCACCTACATATTAGTAGTAAACTACAAATGTTCTAATATGCATAATACATTTCCATATCTATGTACACATCTTAAACAACTAGATATATAGGAAATAACAATTCAACTACTTATATTTGTTTGTTTGGTAGACTCCATATTGATATCTCTCTTTTTCCAATGGGTTCAACATCATCATATGATTATGAGGACCTGTTCATATCTTGCTCATGATCATAAATACTAAGAAAGTATTCTTACACCATAGATCACATAGAAATGTGTTTGTGTGTCCTACCAGTGCATTTATTATCATCCAATGATGAAATGGAAATAGTATAATCTTCATATTCATTCAGTATAAACTTTATGAATAGTATTCCTCAATACTTGATGAACCTTTACTTGCTTTCTTCTCAGCTGTAATATATTCATCATTGGTTGCACTGAGAGAAACACTTCATTTTTTGCAATATGTTGGAGTGATATTTATTTTCATAGTATTACCTACTCAATCAAGGTCATCATATCTCTGTAGTACCCTTTATGTACCACACCACTTTCTCTTCATATTTTATTTGGATAAGGAAATTGTCCTCTCAATTTCATCATACTTGTCATCCCAAGAATCATGTCAAGATTCTCAAACTTCGATATCTACAATAATCACTCCCTCTGAGGTGAAGCACCATCCTCCCTTTGCATATGTATTAGGATATTGGAGTGACAGGTAGCCTCCTTTTCTACTAGTATTATTTGTATCCATCTATGTCGTATGTCGAGGTCACTAGATATCAAGATCCTTCATCTCAAACATTGTTTCAAGTTTTCTCTTGCACCCATCTATGATCTTCTTGTCCTTTATTCGAATCTATCTTTAACCTTGCAGCAAATGTTAGGATCTACATTAATTTAGTTGATTCTCAAGTCCCTCATGTAATAGTATGTGCTATCCTATGACTCTCTACTAAGCTTGTACAAATCCTCCTGTGCATAGGTGGCTCTCTATAGAGAGTCTTAAACCATATATGTTGTTCTATATGTTCTTCTACTTTGATTACACCAATTGTCTAGTGTAATGTATACTACTGAAGAGGTGTCTCTATCCCCTAGAGCAGTGTCTTGTCATAATCGACTCTTTCATTTTGATAGAAACCGCAAACCTTGCTTCGTATCTTTTGATACTTTGATCTGTAGTATACTTGATCTTATATATCTTCTTGGAAGAATTCATAAAACTTCCCTTCATGTATTGAACTCATATCCAAACATCATTCTGTGTGATTGAATGATACTTCTAGATCATATCATCCTTCCGTTCTTCCTTCTTGGTACATCCTTTCGCAAAGTGTACTTTACCATCACAACTGAACTATTGAGTTGTGAGATGTCCTCCTATTCTTGGTGGGGATGTTCTTCCTTCTTCTCCATTCTTTGCTTAGAATGAGTTGTTAGGGATTGATTGTCATCTCTTATTCTCTTGCAATCAATCAATCTTGTTCTTACGTTCATTCCTCCATATGTGATCTTCCTACTAGAACAAATCTCTTGATTGAACTTGGAAGACCATTCAAAATTGTAATTTATGCTTATGTTTCTTTGACATTGTATTCAACAGCTTCAAATTGCTCCTTGATATGAGATCTTCTTCTGAAGTAATGTTGAATATTTTCTGATATTTCTCCTTCACATCCTTGAGTTGATTTCTCAAGGTCATCTTCTTACATGTTGTTAATTGCATCGAACATATCCTTGGGAGTCTTCAAGGACGATACATGTGAGATCCAATGGAGATGAAAATACTCATCTTTTTCTTGACTAGGTCCTTCTTTTGCTTTGCTTTGACTTCATCTCCGTCTAGATCTACACATTATTTTTTGACATATATCTTCATGTCATGCTTCTTTAAGTATGAGAAGCACTCTATAATTCCATGCTTGGAATTTCTCCACTCTTTCAAGATTGTCCTCAAGCTTGGTACTATTTTTCATCATGATAAAAATGAGAATGTCAAATGGAAATAGAGAGGATAGAACTTACCAGTGATATTGATTCAACTTGATGCTTGCTTGAAAGATATTTTGGAAGATTGCTTCTAGTGGACCCAGGATTTTATAGAGAAACCCTAATATTTCAACTTAGGTATCTTTCATATCTGATTAGATATAAATATGCACCTCCTCAAGGCGAGTTGAGCAACTTACTTATTTTCCCAAAGCCGTGGATAGAACCACAAAATATATTCTCGGACAGCTGTGTTAGGTCAAAAACTGAAAGTCCACAAAAATGAGAAACTTCTTGCATAGAAATATGCACCCTTCTAGGTTGAGTTTTATGGTCATCCTTCCTCACCTGATTGGTGGAGGGATGTTCCCGAAACAGGAAGACCTAGTTTTTCTCTGGTTTCTTCTGTAGAATTGATCGATGTTGTTTCTGTTATAGGTCCGAATTCTCTGCTCGTAAAGGTACAAAACTATCTCCTGAGGTAGCCTATTCTATATTCTTTCCAACCCCATAGTAGAGAAAAATTGGATTCACCAGGTGGGACTTATGAAAAGTTTACCAAGGTGACTTATTTCATGACTATTCAACATAGCAAACTTGTACAAACTGGAACATGTCACTGTTTCACCTTTTGGGTTTGAAACATTTACCACAAAAACTACAGTTGATTCCATATATTCAACATATTTCTAAATTTAATTGGACCTTCCTAGGTCGATATATACTGATTCTCCCTAGGTCACTTGTTTAATGATGAATTCTGGGAGGAGCTGGAACCCTCAATTGGAGGAATAATATCTCCTATTTTTATAGCGAATATGAGGCTAAAAATTTTACACATGGTACAAAAAGATTTTATATTAGAACTTGAAATGTTTAATATTATGAGCCTTCTCTAATATTGAGTTATAGCGAAAGTCCCAACATGATTAATTTTTGTCTTCTAGGGTTTTTAAGCATGAAACCCTAATCTTAAGTAGTTGTAGCTATAGCAATGTTTCAGATGCAAAAAGAATTTTTTCAAAGTGGCTCTGACACCATGTTATATTTTTAATGGTTATACAAGATATAAAAACATTTTTTATCATAACATCATAACCATAAGAAAGGAATCACTGAAAGAAGGACAAGTGCAGCAATGCAAGAGAACACATATATTTTCCTTGGGGAAACCACAAGGGAGAAACCCCGCAAAACTTCCTCAGTATAGAATTAGACCAAGTACAATGTAAAAAACCTAGAAACAAGAATAGTTTCTCATATTCCACAGTAGAATCTCTCTCTCTCTCTCCAACACAATACTTGTGTGTAGGATGTGTAAGAATGAGAGAGGCACCTCACCTATTTATATTCATTAGGTGAGTGCCTCAACTAACTAACTAGGTCAAACATGTTCCCTAATGAGGGCCGACCTACCTTGGAAGACTCAAAATAAATTTTATATTTATTTTTGTGGGTACTATTTCCTCGACTTGCAATGGAGGTTTTCCCTCATGACTTTTACATGATGAATTACATCAAATAATTTTACATATCTGAAGGAGAATACAAAAAATGTAAAATAGAATATCTTTTGAAGATGTAATACTTTAGCAACTTCTATGTCTGCAACCTCCTAATTCGAGCTATCCCAGGATTCCATCTTTATAGTTTCTTGCATCATGTTTGTTATGATATCGCATGTCTACTCAGGGTCATTAATTTCCCTTGGAAATTCCTGGAATTTTGCTCCCTCCATATTTCTTAGAGCACAAAATGAGGAAAAATTTCCCATAACCGATTCATAATGGGGTTCCGAAAAGGATTTCTGGTCCATTCTATGATCGTGTGGTCGAAATGTTTCCTAACCTGGTCAGATATTTGGAATTTTGAAGCACCTTGATACCACATGTTGGAAGCAAACATATAAGCATCCAAGACATGGCTTATTGTCTCTTCTTCAAGCTCACACATGCAATATTGGTAAGGTCCAACCATTCCTCTTTTTTTGATATTTTCTCTTGTTAAAATTCATTTTCTTATTACTAGACAATTGAAGATCGATACTTTGGGCCACAGTTTTTTCTTCCATAGTTTCTTCCACTTTTCATCCATTGGTTGGATGTAATACCCTATAAATAAATCATAAGCTTCATTCATTGTAAATGAACCTTTTGGTTTGTATCCCCACTGAATCTTGTCTTCACCTAAGTGCATTCTAATTTTCCTATTATTAAGGGCTTCTTCCACTCTGTCCATGTTCTCCCATGGACCCAGGTGTTTCCACCACTCCTTATTTTCCCAGACCCAATACTCCTGGTCATATTTCTGGTGCACCCATATGTACTTGAGATTAGTAATTCCTTGGTTAATACATTCACCTATGAGCCATTGAATTTACACTCCATGACCTAGAGGGGGAATTTGCTACCATTAATACTCCCATACTCAGTATTTTTGGCAATTCCTTACTTCCTAGAAGATGTGGTCTTGGAGAAACCTCCTTTCCAGCCATGTTGTTTGCCATATGTGAGATCGTGGGATATATTCTGAAAATAGGATGACATTTCCCCTGTCCTAATATTATGCATACTTCATATTCCAAACCTTCACCCGGGTTTTCTAAACATGGGTAACCCATCTCCACCACAAATTGGAACCACTCAACACATTTAGTTGTTCAAGGTCCCTTAGTAAAAATACCCCCTTATGTTTAGGGGTGCAAATCATTTCCCATTTAACCATAGCCCACTTCCTCTTTTCATTGGCTATGTTCCATAGGAATTCCTGTTGCATGTTCCTGATCTCTTCAAGAATTTCCTTCTGAGCTGCCAAGGTGGAAAAGAGATAAGTTAGAGTTTCCTGTAGGACTACTTTTACTAGGACCAATCTTCTTTCCAAATTAAGGGGCTGCAAGGTCCAGCTGGTCAACCATTTTTTCATGCTATCCAGCAACTCCATCAAGGATCCCTTTTTGGCTATTGAATTCACCAAGAGGGTTCCTATATATTTGGATGGAAGGGAGCTCTCATGGAAGACCAATATATGACAAATATTCCTTCTAGCGATTCGAGGAGTGTTAAAGAAAACAACCTAGGAATTTTGGTCATTGGTTTCTAGACCCGAGGATTTACCAAAATTGGAAAGACAGTCTTTGAGATTGTTTGCTTCTTGGACCGAGGAGTACCCCATCAACATGGTATCATCCAAAAACTATTAATGAGTTTTTTTATTTGTCCTTGGATGAAATCTTATCCCTCTAAGATCATTGTTGTCTCCCAATTCCAAAATTGAACTTCCCAATCCTTATGCAATAAGAATGAAGAGAAAAGGGGATAAGGGATCTCCCTGTCTTATCCCCCTTGAGGGATTGATGAGACCTGATGACACTCCATTTTCTATAATGGAGAAGAAGGCTGACAAAACTAAGTTCATTATCCACTCAACCCACTCAACTTGGAAACCAAAAGTTGTTAGCATACTTATCATAAATTTCCAATTAATTTTGTTATAGGATTTAGCTATGTTCACTTTCACCATCACTCCCAGGATTTTCTTCGTTTTTATAGAATGGAGAATTCCATGTACCAAGATGACACCATCTGTTATATGTCAACCCTCTACAAAACAAAACTATTTTGGGGATACCAGGTAGGGTAGGAGTGGTTTGAGTCTATTCGCAATCACTGTAGTTATGATTGTGTATATTACATTGCACATGCTGATGGCCAAAAATTTGTCTAGTGAATAGCCCCCTTCACACTTTGGCATGAGAGTGAGAAAGGTAACATTGAACAGTAGCAGAATCTTCCTTGAAACCCTATAATATTCTACTATCTTCCAAATTCTAGGTTTTTGAGGTCCCAGAAATGATGAAAGATGTTCATCGTAAATCCATCTAGGCCCATGGCATTTCCCTCTGCCATTTGGAAACAATCTCCTCTACCTCAATGAGGGATATAAGCTTCATTATAAGTTCATTATGCTCTTGGGAAACAGGAGAAGGGATGTTCCTTGTTATTTTATCAATGTCCCCTTTTTGTCATGTCTTGGTTTAGACATTATGTCCTTGAAATGCTAGTTCAAGCTTATTTCTATTTAATCCCTAGTTTCCATCTTTTCCCCCATGGAATTCTTAATTGAGAAGAATTTTTTCTGCAATATGTTATGGATAACTGAACGTTGGGAGGATTTTGTATTTTTTCCCCCTTTTTTAGCCATTGATTCCTTGATTTTTGGTGCCAAAGAATTTCTTCTTTCCTTTCCCTCTCCTCAAATTTTGAGTAGAGGATAAATTATTCCATCTGTAAATTGGTAGTGTACCCATTATTCATCCCTATGGTCTAGATCTCCTACATCTAAGTTTCCAGAATCTTCTTGTCCACAAATATATTGTCAAACTCCTCCTTGTTCCATTTTTTTACTCTTTCCTTCAGTCCTTTTAGATTTTGTTGGAACTTCTACATACTCTCTCTGGCCCCTTCACTCAGTTCACCCCACCAGGTCTTGATCTTTTCAGCGAAATATGGATGCCCTAGACAAAATTGTTTGAACTTGAAGGGTTTTTTGAATTGTGAACCCAACCTGGTCAACATTAATTCAACTTGGAAGTGGTCTGATCCTACTCCTAGAAGGATTGTAGAATGAATTTCACTTCCTAAGTACATTATTGGTTATGAACCCAAAAATCTATCCATGTGATAAGAAATGTGTCTATCCCTGGTCCTCTTATTATTCCATGTAAACCAACCTTCCCTCGGGGTAATGTATACTAGTCTTAATCCATTAAAAGTGTCTCCGAAGGACTCACATTCTTCCTCCAACCGACATCGAATTCCTTTATTCTACTCCAAAAAGTTTATGATATTGAAATACCCCCCTAAGAACCAATTTTTCCCTCCAATATCTTCATGTATTTTTCGAAGTGAATTGATAAAAATCCTTTTTTCTCCAGCGATATGAGGTTTGTATACATTTGTCACCACTCCTTGAATTGAGAAACCAGTTACCTTAAAATATGCTGATATGAAGCATTGGTTACCTTGGAATCCTCCTAATCTCACCATGTTGGGATCCCATAATATTTCCAGGCCTCTCGCATAGCCTCTTGCATCTATGCTTATCCCTTCACTTCCCTTCCAAATTTTCTTTCCAGTTTCCTGGATTTGACTCGACGAGCACTTAGTTTCTTGAAGAAACACTATGGCCATATTTGTTATGTTGATCTTCTTGCTCAAGATATCTGATTTTCGGGAACTATTTAATACCAAGATATTTCACGATATGATATTGATAAAAAAGTTACAAACCTAGAGTTGCCTTAATGGTAGGATACTTGCTTAATTATACAAATCGTCGGCCTTCTTCTACTACTCTATATTTGTTCGATTTCATTCCCATATTCTTTCTTGGATCTTCATACTTCCTGTTATTCTCCTTGTGGTATCCTATACTAATCCCCAATTCATTTGTCACCCTTTATTTGAGAATAGCTTCGTTTAGAAAAATCACTTGCTCATGTGGGACATATCCTTTTTCTATATCTGCACAGGCTTGATCGATTCCTTCTAGGTCCAAATCTCCTATGTCCATATCCTCTTATTTTTTCCTTGTGTCTTCATCCAAAAAATCATGGTGTCTCTCTTCAGTGGCCTCATTCCTAGTCTTAGTAGGTATCTCCATTTCCTCCTACTGGGGCTGATCCCCTTGCTTGCCTTATGGCTACTTATCAAGGATTCCCTCTAAGAGGTCCTCAAGAACATTGAACTTATAAGTCACTAAGAGATATTATTATTCACCTCCTGGTTGTATTTATTTCTCCCTCCTTACTTCTGTGAGGAGACTCGAGTAAACCCTTGACCATTATTTTCCTCCTCCTTCCCAAGTGTTGGGTTTGGAAAGTTCATGGGGAATTCCCAAAACATGTGACTATATTCATGGTACCTTCGACATTGAAATGGGATCTATTCATAATCTAGGGTTTGCAGCTAGTCCTCATTTTCCCATGACATTATGATTGCTTATGGTAGTTCTTTGGTGAGATCCATATAGAAAAAGATCCTTGCATATGTTGTGTACCTTTGGATCCTGGTATATTCTAAAATTTTGATGAATTTCCTCAAAGTGTTTGTGACATAGCTCAATGTCAATAACATTTTATGTTTGAGAAAACATTATATTTTATCTTTATAGTAAATTTTATGACTATTGACCAAGTGGGGTCAAGGATGAATGTAATTAATTATGTTGAATATTTTATTATTTAATAAATAAAAGATGAGACAAATAGCCTAAGGAGGCCATTGAATGAGTGTCCACTGATCCACTAGGAGGAAAAGACTGGGGTGAGAGAAAACTGACACATGGAAGCATACTTAATCACTTCTAGTTGTTGCAGGGGGAAAATTCCCTAATTTTATTGTCATGTTCCTTAAGAAAGTGGAACAGAGCAGGTGGCTCATTAATTAAAAAAAATTGACAAAAAAGAACTAGGCATGCGATATCTATCCATCGAATTCAGCAGGAGGATTTTCAATTCTTACCTTGTAAAATTTATGAAGTTGAGAAAGGAGCACAAGAGACTCAATGAGGGGAAAGTTAGAAGTGGATTGAGTGATTAGGACTGCATTTAGAACTAGTGCAACCACTTAACTGAGTTCTATACTATTGAGAATAGAAGTACTGCTGTTATGTACTATTGTTGAGTTGTAGGGGTATTTAATCCCATTTCTTCAGATAGTGCATTCATCCTGATGGATTAGTGGACAAACTCAGGGCTCCTAAGACAAGAAATTCAGCTATCTTCAGGAAAAGGTTGGGTAGAATAGGATCCTTGGGTTGTTTGTCTCTTCTACAAATTACCCGGTTGCATTGTGTTATCTTATTTATTTCTATCTAAGAAAATTATTGGAATGAAAGCAGTCATGTTTAGTTTTTATATTATTACTTAAATACTTTGAATCTACTAGTAGAATGGTTAAGTATGCAATTTATTTAGGAAAGTTTACTTGTATATGATTATCATAATAAATGAGTCTAGAATTATAAATGATTGATTAATGAGTAAAATTCCTTACTGCATTTTTCCGCTCATCTTACGATGAGGTACTCTAGTATAGAAGGATTGTTTATCTAGAGATAGGAATGATTATACATGGATAAATTGTTCTGATTTGTTATCAAATTGTAGAGTTTCCACGAAAATAAATTAACAATATTTTCTTTTGATAAGTTACCAGCAATATCCTCAAGTAACTGTTTTAACATTGGAAGCTTTTTATTGTTATTTTCCAGCTATTTAGCATAATAATCCATTTCTAGAACTTAACCTTTTATACAAAAACCTCCAAGAACATTACATAGAGTCCATTATAGTAAGCTTTTGTCACACAGTCATTAAACTATGTGAAGTATAGTACATTAACAATTACTGTAATACCATCTCATTATTTACATTTAGTAAAGAAAAACCATTCATTATTTTAATACTTTAAAACCTAAAATATAAAAAATGTTATTCTAAGCACATTATAGTAAATAATGCACAGTTAAATGATTTACCAGCTATTTTAACTTTAGTACTCTAACCTCAAACTATTTCTTTTCAAACATCTAGCATAGTAAGTCCGTGATGTACAGTTAATAGGCTAAAAATGGTTAAGATTATAATACCTATTATATGATAGTATATAAATTAAGTATTTAGTAAACCAGACTGTAAACAATTACGATAACACAATTACTATTATTAATATTTGTAAACTATCCTTCTAAAACCATACTCATTAATACAATCCTTTATATCCATTTACATAACAAGAATACTACCACAACTAGCAATTAATTTCAAATACTTAGCTGTATAATTAAGATAAGGTCCAATTGTTATCTCTCAAAATATTTATCCAACAGTTAATTAAGTTGAAGGATATATTTCCATCTCTTCGATTAAAAGAGAAATCTATAATAACCTAATTAGTGTTTATACAAATATTGAGAATCAGAAGATAATCATCTTACTTAAATACCAAAATGGTTTATTAAACCAAACCTTAGGTTAATCCTTTACGGTACAGATTGCACAATTAGAATTGCAAACATTTAAGTTTTCCAATGGATTTAACTAATTCACAGTCATAGAAGAAATTAAAACAAGTTGTTGACATAGCGAAAAAACTCTTTACCAAGTTTAATGCACTGCGCAACCGAAAATTCAAAAGGGAAAACAATTGCTAAAAACATAATTACACTATGGCCGTAAGATCTTCCTTTTAAAAACAAAATAATTATAAACAAAGTGTTCAATTTATCAAGAATTTAACCAATACATCTGCCACATGGTTCAACTCATAAAACCAAAACGCCTTAATGGCTCAAATCCTCGAAAGAGTTTCAGTGGCTGAGAAAGAGGCCAAGGAAGTTTCCTTATAGCTTAAATATTGTAAGAACAATGATTACAAAACCCTAGAACAATAATATTCTTACCCTAACTCATTTTTCCAAGATTTGTAGCTCAGTTGTGAAACCACAAAGGTTATCACTAAGGATGGCCTTACGGCCTCCACAACGTTTCCAAAACAAAACAACTTTTTAGCGCAAGTAATTTTGAACACACAGTAACATTCTACAAGTTTCGTTGGTATCTTATGTGAGCCATTCACAACGAAGGGTTCCCAAGGTTGGGACTGAGGCTTATCCAAGCCTTTCTCACTCACCCTTTATAGTTCAGGGGAATCAAACTTTGACTGTGCATTTCCAAGCAATATCCACCTACCATCAACTACAACTGATTAGCATTGTTTTAGTATCTAGTTTAGATAATAATAAAAAAGGTGAATAAGGAACGTAGGGAGAATTATTATCAACTACCAACTGTTTAACATTGAGCTTAAGGATATGGTGAAGAACTAGGGTTCAAGCCTGCTATCGCCATGAGAAAACAAAGAGTGACAGCTGTTGCAGAAACCCGAGGAGGCCGCGGGCTTGTTGGCCTACTCTCCCTTTCCAAAAAAAAACAACTAATGAAAGCAAGTGAACTTGTTTAGGGAATAAATTGAATGTAGTTGCATAGGGTTTATTGCATAAAACCCTCCACCATGTCAGCATCGACCACATGGATCACACTACCTTTGCAATCTTTTCTTAGTTTGATATAGTGTGAACCTACGATTTGTGTAAAATTAATACCATTACATTTGTTAAAAATAAACATTTCATTTTTATGCATGATGGATATTTAGTTAGGTTATAGTTGATATTTTATGCGACGAATACATGCCTAGATTTGTTATTTTTGTAGTTAGTTTCTAGTTGCTAAAAATAATAATGACAATTTTAGGGATTAGAAAAGTTCTAGGATTTACATAGTTATAAACCAAATGGGAATGTATTCATCCTTCTAGTAGCACAAACAAATAAAAACATGTTTGATAATTATATATCATCAAACATTTAATTTATTTGTTAGAATAAATAATCACACTACCAACTCAAATTGCTACCTAGGTATAATATTTTTGCTATAGGCCTAGGAATTCTTACATTTCGATAATCTAGACAATAAATAGAGTTTAAGGATCTTTTCTAGATTACTCATTTAGTCTTCCGAGTCTTAATTTATTACATCATAAAACTGGAAGTAAGTTTTTACCTGTGAATCTTGTACAAGCATCAGAGCTGTGTTAGCTTTAAGAAAAGCTAAGTAAGCCTCGACCTAACCTCAATCCCCTTTCAGTAAGAAAAGAAAATAACCATCAGAATCTTACACATTCTAAAGAAGACAACCATTAGAATCATACACATTCTTACAAATAAACCAATGATCTGAATTCCATAATTATTTTAACTCATTAACTTTTGACCAACATTTTATTGTTCAAGACTAAAAATCATTATAGATTGAGTACGGTTAGTGGCATGTGACTTACAAATTAGTAATTAAAATTTAGTAGCCTCTTAGTTACAGTTAACCGAAGAGTATTAAATCCTGCGTTTTGTTTTGATGTCTTATATTTGTAATCTATTTGTTTGAAGTTAATTATTAAACTAGCATTATTGCTATAATTTAGCATTTAATATCACATATAAATTTTTTAAATTTTTGTGAATTTTTAGGTATGTTACATATGGTATCAGAGCCCAAGTTCAGACACTAGGCCTGAAGTGGCTCAACGAACGTAAACAAAAAGTAAATGGAAAGTATGGATATTGATTTATGATTTTAAATGTTGTTGTACAAAATATTTTCTGAATTAAATTTGCAAGTATGGAAGGGCTTGAAGAGTATTCTGAAGAGAGGTCCCTGTTAAATGAACAAAATAATTCTGGAAAAGAACCTGTTAAAGAAGATATAACTAATAACTCATCTAAATTGCTACAAAAAGTTAAGGATCTAAAAACTGAAATGGAGACCATTAATAAAGAAAATGAGAGAATCTTAAGAGCTCAGGAGGAGCTGAATCAAATACTACTGGAAACGTTTTATAATGAAGAAAAGGATAAACTGATAGAATCTAACACTATGTCTTACCAACATAAGGGTAAAAGGTCAAAATACTCTAAAATAGAAGCAGTTCTTGTTCTAAAATTAATGTAACTCGCACAGAAAGAAACAACAGTATTCTAGTGATAGTAGAGAGATTGATTATCGCTCTAGAAAGAAGAAGTGCAAGCCCTATGAAGAGATTTCTGGGGAGTTCAAAAAGATTAAACAAACAAATTTTAATGGCGAAACAAAAAAAGGAGAGGAAGCCAAAGCATGGTTGTCAGGAATGATAAAGTACTTTCAGATATATAATTATTTAAATTAGTTAAAACTGAGGATGGAAATATATAACTTAACTGGAAAAGACGACATCTGGTGACAGGACATAAATCGAGTTAAGGGCATTAAAGAGAAAAATATAAATTGGAGCACTTTTAAAAAGTACTTTAAAAAGAAATTTCTGTTGGAGCAATATTATGAGGAATCGGCTAAAGAATTTTATGACCTAAGGTTGGGGACCATGAGTATGAAAGAGTTAAATAATAAATTTTTAAGCTTACTGCATTATGTGCCTTATATTGTTGATGAAAAACCCAAGGTAAAACGGTTTCTGAGTTGTTTACCTTTTCATATTAAGGACAAAATTGAATATGATAATCCCAAGACCCTTGAAGAGGCCATGCGAAAAGCAAATTTCTACTATGAGTAGAACCGAAAAAGGGAGAACATGCCAAACTGGAAAATAAAAATGCCTAACAATAATTTTGAACCAAGGAAGAAAAATTTCACACCTAAACAAAATTTTGGGCATAATAACTCATGCAATATTCCTAACATAAAATTTTGAGGAATTAATTAAAAAAGTAACCCATAACAAAACCATACTGTCGCAAGTAATAAAGAATTCACAAATAATCACAGTAATAATGTTAAAAATAATGAATGTAAGGAACCGATAAAATGTTGGGGATGCCAAGGACCTCACTATGCATCATGCTGTCCTAACAAGAAGAAGACTGTCAACAACATTCATGTTGTGTGGGAAGAAACAACGTTTGGTGATCTAGTGAGGGGGATGCCGAGAATCAATGCAGTGCTGGAAAATAGTCAGGCTGAATATCAGACTTCGATGGTGGAAGTAGAAGGTGTGTCGAACCATAAACCTATTTCTATTTTAATTGACCCATGAGCTAGCCTGAGTTATGTCTCTCCCAGTTTAGTAGAGAAAAGTAAACTACCAATAGATAAATTTGCAAAATCATGGCTGGTTCAATTAGCTATAGACGCAAAAAGGAAAGTAATTGATTTTGTGAAAGATTGTACATTATTTATGAATAAGTTTGAAACTTCTGTATAGTTGAATGTATTTCTGTTAGGCTCCTATGATGTATTAATTGGAATGGATTGGTTGGAAAATCATTGAGTAATGTTAAATTGTTTTGATAAAACTTTTACCTATTTAAATAATAAAGGAGAAACGGTAAAAGTAAAAGGAATCCCTAGGAAAACAACAATCAGACAGATTTATGCCTTACAACTAAAAAGGGCTATTCACAAGGGATGTAAATATTTTTCTATAACTATAACTAATGAAGAACACATTAATAAAGAAGACAAGCTAAAATTAGAAGATATACCAATTTTGATATGTTATTCGGATGTATTTCTAGAGGAAATCCCAGGATTCCCTCTAAAAAGGGAGTTGGATTTCACTATTGAATTGGTACCCGGTGCGGTGCCTAACTCAAAAAATCCTTATCAGATGAACATCCTGGAGCTTAATAAACTAAAATCACAATTAAAAGAACTGATAGATAAAAGGTATATAAGACCAAGTGTGTCTCCTTGGGGAGCACCGATCATTTTTGTTAAAAATAAGGCTGATACTCTGCACTTATGCATTGAATACCGTCAACTTAATAATATGACAATTAAAAATAGATACATGTTTCCCTGCATATACGATCTATTCGATTAGTTACACAGAGCAACAATATTTTCAAAAATTGACTTAAGATCCGGTTATCATCAAGTCTAGGTTAAGAATGATGATATGTTTAAGACTTCTTTTAGGACCCAATATGGTCACTATGAGTTTGTTTTCATGCCGTTTGGGATAACTAATGCCCCAATAGTATTCATGTGTTTAATGAACAACGTATTACATAAATATCTAGATAAGTTTGTAGTAGTTTTTATTGATGATATTCTAATCTATTCTAAGACTAAAGAAGACCACGAGGAACACTTAAAAATCATTTTAGAAGTGTTAAGGAAACATCAGCTATATGCCAAGTTCAGTAAATGCAACTTCTTCAAAGATAAAATACAATACTTGGGTCATGTAATAACTAAATATAGGATCTCAGTTGACCCAGATAACATAAAATAAATTAATGAAAGGTCGGTCCCAAAGGATGTGACTGATGTACGGTCATTCATGGGGATCACCGGGTATTATCGAAGGTTCATTGAGGGATTTTCAAGGATCGCGAATCCCATAACTTCTCTACAGAAGAAAGGGAAGAAATTTGTATGGGATCAAAAATGTGAAAAGAGTTTTAAGAAATTCAAAGAATTATTAACTATTGAACCCATTTTAAGAATTAAGGATCATAACAAGGATTTTGTTGTATGCACTGATGCATGCAACAATGGCCTTGGTGGGGTCTTAGCTCAATAAGGAAACGTAATAGCGTATGAGTCCAGGAAACTTAAAATTCACGAGTAAAATTTGCTACTTATGATCTAGAATTGGATGCCGTGATACATGAATTAAATATTTGGCACCATCAATTCATTAGGAAAAAAATTATTTTAATGATGGATAATAAGAGTTTAAAGTATCTATTGGATCAACCAAATTTAAACACAAGGAAAGATAGGTGGCTAGATTTCCTTAGCGAATATGATTTTGAGATCCAACATATCAAGGGGAAGGAAAATAAAGTAGCTGATGCTTTGAGAAGAAATGTAAGATTAAATTTTATGGTAGCAATCGATACTTACAAAACAGATTTAGAAGATCAGCTTGAAGGAGTAAAATTTGATGAAAAGTACAAAAAATTGCAAGCTAAAGTGGAAAAAAATGTAACTGAAAGTTTAAAATTAGGTTACATTCTAAATGAAAAAGGGTTAATACTTTATAAAAATAGGTTGTATATACCTCACGTACCTAAAGTTAAGTTGTTGATTTTGAATGAAATACATAAAAGTACTTATTCTGGACATCCTAGCTTTAAGAAGACAATCACTACGTTACAGAAAGATTATTTTTGGCCAAATATGAAGAATGACTTGTCAGAAAATATTGATAGATGTTTTGAATGTCAACATGTTAAGACTGAACATTAGCATCCAATTGGTTTATTACAGCTGTTACCAATTCCTAACTAGGAATAGGAAATAACCAACATTGATTTTATTACAGGTTTGCCTAAAAATCCGAACAAGAATGATTCAATAATGCTAGTTGTTGACAAACTCAGTAAGGAATCCCATTTTATACTAGTATATACCACTCATAAGGCTTCTAATATTGCTGAAATATTTTTGAAACTGTTGAGGCCTGGAAAATCCCAGGTAACAACAGTTAGGTATTCTCCCCAGTAAACGTTCCCAACTAGCCCGTTACTATTTGATGTGGGGAATCCGTCCGGTTTACGGTCCGGCTACCATAGGTCAAGTAACAAAAATAAAAGGTTTTACCGGTTACAGCGCAGTCCATCGTGTATGTTTTAGTTTTTTAATTTTTAAGTATGAGATGCAAGTGCCTATCTAAGAATGCAAATTGATAGAGAATATGAGGAGCAGTCACAATGTGATGCACAGGTTCTTACCTCTCGTCTTAACTCTCTCGCATCTAAATCACACACAACAAGAAAAACTAAAACTAACTTATTAACCTATCCCTAGGGAGCAAGATTATTATTCATCAATGAGTAATGTGTTTTGTGCATGCATTAAGAAAAATCACAGATAGTTGTAACTTATTTCAAAATACATGAACATTTATAGATATATGAACAACCAGATAGCTAATTGTTTATGAACAACATTCATTACTCATAGTGGAAATTTCATAGAATAAACTAGAGAGCATTCATACAAGAACATAGGTTCAAAGAGTTAGAATGATCTCACAGTTAATAGACACAAAGCTGAAAACAAAATAGTTCACATTCAACACGTCCATGGCACATCATTTGAAAAGTTCCACCAAGCTTTCTCTAATAGGAAACTTGTAATTCTTATTGCAAAAGGAAATAGTTCTTCTTACAACATGTTCTCACAAGTATCAATGGGAAAAAGTCCCCCTCTACAACTAACTCTCCTATACTTATACAAAAAGGAAAAACGTTTGGGTTGCCCCAAAGTGACTCTTGGTCTTCCCCAAAGTTTCCATTCCCAAAATTTGTCCATTAGTGAGTGCTCATACATTATACAATACATTACATTCAAAACAAAATTAAATAAAGCATTTTCATGAAGAGGGCCCTGCTTGATCATTGATGAACTTTTTCCATGATTGGGCCTCTACTGATATGCTTTCAAAATCTAAAGGTTCAAGAAACTGAATGTTTATTTCATATTTTGCAGCCTGATTTATAACCACCTCAATTCTTACTGGACTCAAACCTAGCTGATCTTCAAGTAAATGGACGTTGACTGCTAAATGAGCTACTGCATTTTTTAGGATCTACTCATCTAAATCTTTGACCTGTTGCATCTTATGTTCATCCTCTTGGTACCTGTTTTGTAGTAGTTCTTTGAACAAATCATGCTCTGGTAATGCATCCAGTCTTTGTTTTGCAGCCACTTGACATCTATTGTAGGTGACCAGCACCCTTCTGTAGTATTCAGTACAAGTTGTTCTCATTTTATTCACAGCCTTCTTGAATTATTCTGCAGTATTTATTGTAAACTCTAACAAGTTGTAATCCTACTTTAAGCTATGTTGATCTTTAGCCGATAAATCTGTGGGGATTTCTTCATTGGTTTCTATGCTTACTATCCTTCCAGTTAGGACTTCCAAAATATCCTAAGACCTATCTACAAAATATGAGTTAGTTTCCAAGATTTCCTCCAACCTGCTATCTATCTGTAATATTTTTCATCTTTGTTCCTCAATAGATACCTGCAGTTGGTGCATTCGTCTTCGTTGGGATAGGACATGCTCCTTTAGAGGCTGGATATCAGTTTGTTGTTCAATGGCATCCTTCAATGATGCTATTAATGAAGCAATCTGTCCTTCAAAACTTGCCACCTGCACTTGGTATTGTTTTTCCCTTTCTTCTATGGTGGCCTTCTGTGCCTCCAACTCAACAACTTTGTTATGCAGCTGATCCTTTTCTGCACTCATAGTTTCATATGATACTTTAAGGTCATTGTTCTTTTTCTTTAACCCTTGATATTCTAGCTGTAAGTTTTGTAGTTCTGCTAGACTATTTTGAGCCTCCCGTTCATTCTTCTCTACTGAGACTTCCAAGGCACATCCTGATTCAAAATCATCCGATATATCTCACCCCATTTGTAGTATAGCTCTACCCCAGTGGTAGCTCTAGTGTCTTCATAGATATATTCCACCTTAGTAATGACTTCCACATCTGGTTCTCCCTCAGCAACATGAGCCTTCTTCTTTTGTCTTTTAGACATGTCTCCTTTGAAGAAGTTTCCCTATCATAGACCAAACATGTCCTTAGGCTATCAAATATTTCAATCAGTGTTCTAAGAACGAATAAAAACTATATAAAAACATTTACCTCTTCCATATGCATTTCAATAGATAAACTATTAGAACATTAATGCATACTGGAAAATAACCAACAAGAAGAACTTCTGCAAGCTAGGTCTGAAAATTCCTAAGCTCGTCTGCACTAAACATAGACCCTGATAGAAATATGCATTAATTAAACCAAAAATTTCATTCCAACCCTTCGCTAAAATGAACCATCCTATCCATTAATCGAAAATGCAAAAATCAAACCCTTCGACGTCCCATAAAAATAGGGTAAAATCCCATGATGAAAAGAGAACTGTAAACTCCCTCCTGAATGGCCATAAGAAAACCCACAAAAACCGGTGCAGATAGTGTAACGCTTGTCTACACTAGCTACCTAAACTTTTAGAACGAGTTCGAGCTTCCATAATGGTTCATACAGGTTCAATAAAACAAACCCCCCACCGCCAATGTTGTGAATCTGACCAATACTTCACGTCATAATCATCTAAATTCAATCTTGACATCTAACCACACCACGGTGGGAAAACCCAACTAGTGAAAGACCCTAGTTCCCAAAACAACTCATGAAATTAGAGGAAGGAAAAACAATGGTTGGCCTACCTAGAAAACGAGTTATAGTCAACGGGACGGTCCAACACTTCCACGGCAGCACCCCAAATGCGCGAAATCCTGACAGCTAAGCACGGATGCACAGCTCGACTCAACAGGGACAACAAACACAAGTTCACAAGGGTAAACAATAAAATAATAACCCCATCATATATATATATATATATAGACTTTGGTGAAAAAAAAAATTGGTGAGAAAAACTTCATCGACAAGATGACTAACTAAGGATTAGGTGATTAGTTCGGTAAAGAGCCACAACGACGGGCGATAGACAGACTCTTCTCTTCACAATGTCGACGAGGAAAAACACTAAGTGCTGCCATAGTCATGCATCAGATAGTGAAGCCACTAACTATCAAGGTATCAGTAGATGAACCAACTAAAACGCCGGAGCGATAGTGTATTGTGCAGCCACAACAACGGGAGCCATACAGCCTAAGGGTTCCACGAAAAAATAAAACGTTGGTGAAAATTGAAACAAATCATCCGCAAATGGAACAACTATACATCGAATGGTTAGTCTGCTGAGGAATTGCAACGGCGAACGACAAAAGGACTACGACTTCTGATTAAAGTCATAAATCATTCCGAGAGAGAAAAAGCAAAAATACTGCATAGTAAAAAAACACGGCATCAAAAAAGATAAGAGCTAACCATCGGAACATTCAGCATTTAGCTTCTGCAATGGCGGCTGCGTAGAGAACTGCGGCCCTCGTTCATTGTTCAAATGACTTCCAATAGTGAAAAAGGAAATTATTGACAAAACAAAACTCCAAGTTCAAGTCAAACAAAAGATAGTCATTCCCTTCCAAAAGATGTAAACAATCTATCTCAATTCAACCTCAAAAGATCCAAATTTGTAATAGAGGACAACAAAGTTCAGCAATCTAAAGAAAATCTAGGCAAGATAAAATTAAAAGGAGGGTCCAAAATTTTTAGAAAATTTGGGAAATAGTTGCAGCTACAACAGAATTTTTTTTTTTGTTTGTATTGAATTCCAAAAGTTAAATTTTTGACAGGGACTCTAAATTCACGAGAAACTTCTGGAAATGTTTGTTTAAAGGTATAGATACTAATTTAAATTTCAGTACATCTTTTCATCCGCAAATGGATGGATAGACAGAAATGGTAAATAAGATTTTGGAAGATGTGTTAAGTATGTATGCTAGAAAACAACCAAGTAAATGGGAGGACTATTTACACTTGGTTGAATTTGCATACAACAACCACTACCAAGCTTCATCAAAATTCATCCCATTTAAAATTCTATATGGCAGAAAATACAATACTCCCATCTCATGGAGTAACCCCGTTGACAGGTTAATACTAGGACCTGAGTTATTAAAGGAAATGGAATTAACTATGAAGCAGGTACAAGGTAATTTAAAGGTTACATAGGACATACATAAGAGCCAAGCAAATCTTAAATGAACTTTGAAATAGTTCCAGGTGGGAGAACATGTTTTCATTAAGGTAAAACCTAAAAATAACTCCTTAAAATTAGGGAGTTTTGTTAAGCTAGAACCTAGGTACTATGGGCCTTTAGAAATATTATGTAGAGTTGGACTGGTGGCATACCAATTGGGCATACCACCAAGTTTTAAAGTTCATAATGTTTTTCATATGTCTGTTTTAAAAAGATATGTACACGATGATACTTGTGTGATAAATTGGAATGACGTATAGGTGGAACTCGAAGGATATTTTTTGGTGGAAATGGACTGTATCCTTGACAAGAGGGAAATATTGCTTCGGAATCACACCATTGGACATCTGAAGGAAAAGTGGAAGCACCTTAGTCCAGAAGAAGTAACCTGGGAATTGAAGAGTCATATACGGGAAGCATATCCAATTCTATTCCAGGGAAGCTTTGAGGATGATGAATAAAGAAACATCGAGGATGATGTTGGACTTAAGGGGGGGTGTATGTCATGTACCCCAATTTCAATAACATTTTATGCTTAAGAAAACATTGTACTTTATCTTTATTGTAAAGTTTATGACTATTGACCAAGTAGGGTCAAGGATGACTATAATTAATTATGTTGAATATTTTATTATTTAATAAATAAAAGATGAGAAAAATAGCCTAAGGAGGGTGTTGAATGAGTGTCCACTAACCCACTAGGAGGAATAGACCAGGGTGAGAGAAAAATGACACATGGAAGCATCCTTAATCACTTCTAAATCTTGTAGGGGGAGACTTCCCTAATTTTGTGGTCATGTTCCCCAAGAAACTGGAACAAAGTAGGTGGCTCATTAATTAAAAAAAACTGACCAAAAAGAACCAGGAATGCATATATCTATCCATTGAATTCAGCAGAAGGCTGTTCAATTCTCACCTTGTGAAATTTTTAAATTTGAGAAAAGAGCACAAGAGATTCGATGAGGGGAAAGTTAGAAGTGGATTGAGTGATTAAGATTGTATTTATAACTAGTGCAACCACTTAGATGAGTTCTATACTGTAGAGGACAGAAGTATTGCTGTTGAGTACTACTGTTGAGTTGCAGGGGTATTTAATCCCATTTCTTCACACAGTGCATTCATCCTAGTGGAACAGTGGAAAAGCTTGGGGGTCCTAAGACAATCAATTGAGCTCTCTTCAGGAAAAGGTTGGGTGGAACATGCTCCTTGGGTTATTTTTCTCTTCCATAAATTACGAGGTTCCATTGTGTTATCTTATTTTATTTCTATCCAAGCAAATTACTCAAATAAAAGCAGTCATGTTCAGTTTTTCTATTATTACTTAAATACTTTGAATCTGCTAGTAGAATGCTTAAGTATGCAATTTATTCAAGAAAATTTACTTGTATATGATTATCAGAATAAATGAATCTAGAATTAGAAATGATTGATTAATGAGAAAAATTCCTTTCTACATTTTTCCACTCATCTTACAATGACATACTCTAGTATAGAAGGATTGTTTAGCTGTAGATAGGAATGATTATACATGGATAAAATGATCTGGACTGTTATCGAATTGTAGAGTTTCCATAGAAATAAACCAATAATCTTTCTTCTGATAAGTTACCAGCAATATCTTCAAGTAACTGTTTTAACATTGGAAGCTTTTTATTGTTATTTTCCATCTATTTAGCATAATAATCCATTTCTAGAACTTAACCTTTTATACAAAAGGCTCTAAGAACATTACATAGAGTCCATTATAGTAAGATTTTGTCACACAGTCATTAAACTGTGTGAAATATAGTAGATTAACAATTACTGTAATACCATCTCATTATTTACACTTAGTAAGGAAAAACCATTCATTATTTTAATACTTTAAAACCTAAAATATAAACAATGTTACTCTAGTCGCATTACAGTAAATAATGCACAGTTAAATGATTTACCAGCTATTTTAACTTTAGTACTCTAACCTCAAACTGTTTCTTTTTAAACATCTAGCATAGTAAGTCTGTGATTTACAATTAATAGACTGAAATCTGTTAATATTATTATACTATTGTATTATAGTATATAAATTAAGTATTTAGTAAACCAGACTGTAAACAATCAGTATAACACTGTTACTATTATTAAGATTTGTAAACTGTCCTTCTAAAACCATACTCATTAATACAATCCTTTATATTCATTTACTGAACAAGAATATTACCACAACTAGCAATTAATTTAAAATAGTCAAGTGTATATGTAAGATAAGTTCCAATTCTTATATCTCAAAATATTTATCTAATAGTTAAGTAACTGGAAGGATAGATTTCCAGCTCTTTCGATTAAAAGATAAAGCTATCATAACCTAATTAGTTTTTATACAAATATAAAAAATTAGAAGATAATCATCTTACGTAAATACCAAAACGGTTTATTAAACCAAACCCTAGGTTAATCCTTTATGGTACAAATTGCACAATTAGAATTGCAAACAATTAATTTTTCCAAATGCTTTAATTAGTTCGTAGTCATAGAATAAATTACAACAAGTTGTTGACATAGTAGAAAAACTCTTAACCAAGTTTAATTTACTACGCAACCAAAAATTCAAAAGGGAAAACAATTGCTAAATAGATAATTACACTATGGCCGTAAGCTCTTCCTTTTAAAAACAAAAGAATTATAAACATAGTCTTCAATTTATCAATAATTTAACCAATACATTCGCCACATGGTTCAACTCATAAAACCAAAATTCCTTAACGGTTCAAAGCCTCTAAAGAGTTACAATGGTTGCGTAAGAGACCGAGGAAGTTTCCTTAAAGCTTAAATACCATATGAACAATGATTAAAAAACCATAGAACAATAATATTCTTACCTTTACTCTTTTTACAAGAGCCGTATCTCACTTGCGAAACCCCAAAGGTTATAACTAAGGATGGCCTTACGACCACCACAACTTTTTACGATAAGTAATTTTGAAGACGCAGTAACATTCTACAAGTTCCATTGGTATATTATGCGACACATTCACAATGAAGGGTACCCAGGTTGGGACAAAGGACTACCTGAGCCTTTCTCACTCACCCTTTATACTTCAGAGGAATCAAACTTCGACTATGAATTGCCAAGCAATCTCCACCTACCATCAACCGCAACTGATTAGCATTGTTTTAGTATCTAGTTTAGATAATGAAAAAAGGTGAAGACGGAATGCATGGAGAATTCTTTTCAACTTAACAACTATTTAACATTGAGCTCACGGATATGGCGAAGAACTAAGTTTAAGCCTTCTAACGCCACAGTAAAACAAAGAGTGACAACCATTGTAGAGACCCAAGGAGGTCGAGGGCCTGTCGAGATACTCTCCCTTTCCAAAAACAAAAAACTAATGAAACCAAGCAAATTTTTTTAGGCCAAACTTTGCATGAAGTTGCATACGGTTTATCACCCAAAACCCTCCACCATGCGAGAACCCACCACGTGGATCACACTACCTTTGAAATCTTTTCTTAACTTGATATAGTTTGAACCTCCAATTTGTGTAAAAGTAATACCATTGCATTTGTTAAAAATAAACATTTCATTGTTATGGATGATGGAGATTTAGTTAGGTTATAGTTGATTTTCTATGCATCAAATACATGTCTAGATTTGTTATTTTTGTAGTTATTTTCTAGTTGCTAAAAATAATAATGATAATTTTAGGGCTTAGGAAGGTTCTAGGATTTACATAGTTATAAACCAAATGGGAATGTATTCAGGATTCTAGTACAACAAACAACTAAAAGCATGTTTGATAATTATATATCATCAAACATATAATTTATTTTCTAGAACAAATACTCACACTACCAACTCAAATTTCTACCTAGGTAGAGTAGTCTTTGCTATAGCCCTAGGAATTCTTAGACTTGGATAATCTAGACAATAAATAGAGTTTAAGGATCTTTCCTAGCTTACTCGTTTATTCTTTCGAGTATTAATGGTGAAATTTCAAGTATTGAGGAAATTTCAAGTCTTCTTTGAATGTCCAAAACAATGAATGAACGTCAGTTTTTTGGTGGCAGGATGGAAGACTATTGAAGGAGACTACTAGAGGGAAATAGTGGAAGAAATACCGAGTTTCCTATTTTAAAGGAAGGCAGGAGCAGGATGGAAGAATATTGAAGGAGACTACTACAGGAAAACAAGAAAAAAGTGGAAGAATTACTGAGTTTCCTAATTTAAAGGAAGACGGGAGCCAATTGCAAGTATCACTAGGGAGGTTACATCATATGGTTTCTAACGATATCATTCTCAAATTTCCTGAGTAATATTATCAATCAATAACTCTAAGTTATTTACCCTGCATGGCTTTTGAATCTTACGGAAGTTTCTGTGAAATACGAGAGAAAGACTATGTGCTAATAATTCTTGGGGTTAGCATTTTGCTAGCATCCTGTTATAACCTAGAATGAAAATTTGGTCATCAGGCAAGGTTACATTGTTGGAAATTGGTCCTTTCCTTTCAAATAACGCTAACAATATCATTATTGTTTGATGGAAAGCTATAAAACATTTATTCATTATTTTCCACTTCAATTGAGAAATTCCAGTCTAAAAAATAATATATATATATAGAACTATCGATTATTTATTCCATTTAAATATTCTCGTATTCCAAGTTTGTTTCCATACCAATGACTTGGCTTAGTTAAAAAGTAATGTGCCCAACGAGCCTGATATTGTAATTATTATTGTTTATTTTTTTATCATTATTAGTTTTGGGCATTTGTTGTGACAAACAACTTATTGAGATCTATTTACTTTATCTCAAGAGTTAAATTTAATAATTATTATTCAAAAATATTTCAAAATTGTTAAATTTTAGTAACTCTTAATAATTAGAAGAACCAAGGGAAGGAAAGAGAAGAGCACAAAAACACAAAGGCTGGCATAGACAGGAGGAGATACATACCCAACTGAATTGTATTAATGAATAAAAGGTACATATATAGGAAAATGATAATCTAAGCTAGATCCTAGAAATATGGATCAACATTGGAGTTGTTTAAACAAATAATCTAGATATGGGAAACATAAGCCAATACATTGGATGCATTATATCTAATAGCCTCCCTTAATGCCGAAATAGATTCTTCACAACTCCCAATTTCTGCCTAAGATTCTCAAAATGAATCCTTCCAACTGGCTTAGTAAAAATGTCAGCAACATTCTCACTTGTATTACAATAGACTAGTTCAATTTCTTGAGACTCAATCTTTTCTCTCACAAAATGATACTGCATCTCAATATGTTTGTATCTTGCATGATAGACTGGATTGTGTGCCAACTTAATTCATCTTTTATTTTAACACTAGATTCTAGTAGCTTGTTTTTTTTATGTTCCAACATCTTCAAGAATGTGCCTCAACCAAATGGATTCACATGTAGCATTGGTTAAAGCTTTACACTCAGCTTTTGTGGATGACAAAGAAACAGTTGGTTGTTTCTTACTGCTCCATGATATGACTCCTGAACCAATGTTAAAAGCATATCCAGAAGTGGATTTTCTATCATCAGGATTTCATTTCCAATCAAAATCAGAATAACCTGCCAACTAAACATTAGATACATCAATATATGAAAGACCAAAATTAGATGTCTTTTAAATATCTTAGGACCTGCTTTGCATCTTTCCAATGTGTTTCGCATGGGTTGGCCAAGAACTAACTAAGGATTCTAACACAATATGATATGTCTGGCCTTTCAGTAGTGAGATAGTTCAGACTACCCACTAGTTGATGATACAAAGTACCATATGCTTCTTTAGATCCATCACTGTTGTACAATTTGACATTTTGATCCAAAGGAGTTGATACAGTTTTGCATTCACTCATTTGAAATTTGTCAAGGATTTCCCTTGCATGTTTTCTTTGAATGATGAAAATTTTGCCAGATTCTCTCCAAAAATCAATGCATAAACAATAATGCAATTCACCAAGGTCTTTCATTTCAAATTCCTAAGACATATTACTTTGAATATATGTAATTAATTGATATGATCCATCTGTAATGATAAGATCATCCACATTTAAGGATATCAAGCAAACATTTCCATCTTCATCTTTCTTAATATATACGCTTGAATCGTTTTTACTTTTAAGAAACCCTTGTTTTTTGAAGAAGGAATCAATCTTGATATACCACTATCTAGGAGCCTGTTTCAGTCCATGGATAGCTTTATTTAACCCACACAAGATGCTCCTGACTGTTCTTCACAAATCCTTCAGGCTGCACTAAATATACTTCCTCTTTTAAATAACCATTTAGAAAATTAGATTTAACATCTAATTGGTGTATTCTCGAGTTATGTTTAGTAGCTAATGCAACTAGCAATTTGATAGTGTTTATTTTATCTACTGGTGCATATGTTTCTTCAAAGTCAATCCCATCTTGTTGAGAATAACCCTTTGCAACTAATATTTCCTTAAATTTGTCAATACTACCATCATCTTTGAGCTTATATTTGAATAGCCATTTAGATCCTATGGTTACTTCATCTTTGGGTAATTCTACTAATTCCCAAGTTTTATTTCTCATAATAGAATTATATTCCTCATTCATTGCAGTCACCCATTCTTCCTTATCTTTCACCTGTTCATTATTTAATGGTTCTATGAAATTCATTACATTAGTCATCAAGAAATAATCTCTAAACTTTACAGGAGGATGAGTTTGTCGATTTGACCTTCTAGGTACTACAATACTTGTTGGAGTTCGATCCATCATTCTTCTATCTTCTGATGTTTCTTCATCTGAGGTAGTATCACTCATGTTTGATTCCTATTCCTGAACCTGTTTTTGTTCTTGGACATATTGCTATTCCTGCACTTTTTGAACAATTTTATGTATTTTGACATGCTCATATGGAATTTGTTCTTCATCGGCATTGTTCATCCTATTACATATATATATGTATGTATGTATGTATTTTTGTGAAATACAACATCTTTAATAGCAATCAATTTGTGCAAACTATGATGAAATCGTTTATATGCTTTATGATCATCATAGTAGCCAACAAAGACAAATTCAATGGATTTTGCATCCAATTTCCTTCTCTCATATTTAGGTATGTACGCAAAATCCCTAGAACCAAATATTATTAAATGACTAATTCTAGGTTTATAGGCATAAAGGACTTCAAAGGGGGTTTGAAGTTCTAATTCTTTGTTGGACTCTCGTTCTTTAAATAAATGGAAGTGTTTATTTCTTCAACCCAAAAACCATTAGAAATGTTTTTACCTTGAAGCATGCTGCGAGCACATTCCACCAGTGTTCTGCTTAGAAACTCCATTTTGCTGAGGTGTATCAGAGACAATGAATTGTTGTTGGATCCCATTTTCTGTACAGTATCTTTTAAAAGCTCCAGAAGTGTACTCACCATGTTGGTCCGATCTGAGGATTTTTATGTATTTACGTGTCTGCTTTTCAAATTTGATTCTAAATTCCTTAAAGTATTCAAAAACATCACTTTTACTTCTTATGAAGTAATCCCATGTGAACCTGGATCTGTCATCAACAAATATAAGAAAATACCATGCACCACTAAGTGGTCCTGTCTATAAAGGTCCACATACATCCGTGCGTATTAGTTCAAGAAGTTCAGTCTATCTGTTCTCTTCATGGTTAGGAAATTCATTTCTGTGTTGTTTTTCGAGTGCAGATGCAACACATTCAATATGATCATTTTTTATGACAGGAAGACCCTCAACCATAGAATTTTTCTATAATAACATGAGATCATTATGATTGAGGTGTCCATACCTTTGATTCCATAATTCGACATATGAAATAGTTGATTCTGCTAGTGTTTACTAGGTTTCCCTTGATTACATCCAGCTTGTATAATCCACCAAGTCTTGATCGTGTCACTATAACCTTGTACTGATATTAAGCATATTTAACATGGAACTTATATTTATCAAATTCTACTTTCATATCATTATAGGTGATATAATAAACATATATTAAGTTCTTTTTGATGCCTGGAACATACATCACATTATGAATCTATTTAAATTGTCCATCAGGTAGATTTACACTTGTTGCTCCATAACCTAGGACTTTATGTGGCTTGTTATGACCCAAATAAATGTGTGTGCCATCAGATTTTTCATGATACTCATCATACTGGTCTCTATTACAAAACATATGGGAAGAAGCACCCAAATCTATAAACCATGCATTTTCATCATCCGTTTCAGCAGACAAAGCATGTTTAGATATAAAAAGTCTAAGATTCTTCAATCCATTGACATCAGAGGTGTCTTTTCTTACCTAGTTTCCATTATGTTTTTTGTATCTGTTATAGGAATCATTGTTTGTCTTCTTAAAAGAATCACTAGCTATATGACCTGATTTGCCACAATAATGGCATATAAGATCTCTAATAGCATTAGAGTCACTGTGTGATATACCTCTATGTCTTATATGAAACTTGCCTCTATGTGTGTTCCATTGATTTCCTCTCTGTGAGTGTCTGCCTCTTGCCATCAATTCTTGATCTGCAGTATGAGATTCTGGCTCATAAATATTCATTCTCTCTTCTTCTTGTAGATGGATTCTGCCAAGCTCTATAAATGAAGGAGGGGTATGTCTCGCTACAAGTGTTGAGATGAATATTTTATAATATTGCAATAAATATTTTAATGTAATAGATACCAGATCCGTACTAGACACTACTTCGCCAATATCACCCAAATTATCTTGAAAATATTTTATGCGGGGGAGATATTTATTTATGGATTCGTTTACTTCCATCTTAATAGATAAAAGTTTAGTCTTAAAAACTTGAATTCTATTTGAATATGATGTCTCATTTTGAGTTTGGCCCATGTTTCTTTGGATGTCTTGCAATTTCTTATATGAGATATAATATTGTCTTTTACAGACATATGAATTAATAAATTTGCTTGGACTTCCTGCGTATTCCAATATCAGAGAGACAACAGATCTGAAGGATTTTGTTTATCTCCGTTCACAATCAGCCACAAACTGAGAGCTTCAAGTACATTGACTAATTTAAATTTCCAATTGACATAATTCTCTCCATTCAATTTCGATGATTCACTGGTATATAAATTGGCAAGGGACATGTCTCCCATTTTTAAAGAACTGAAAGGCAATCGATTTCAATTGGAAAACAAGAGAATAACACTGGCTCACCTCTCTGACAAACTGATGACAAACATCTTGGTGCTTAGTGCCTTGCCATGATCCAATGCCGCCGACCAAAATCACTGTAATTCGTAGCCTCTCTGACACTATTTTCCTCTTGCTGATTGGCACTACCGACGCATAGACATTTTTTGGAGGAGGTGTCGGCGATGCTCTATCAAATTTGGGAAAGGTGCCATCGATGCTTTGTTAATACCAACGAGAGGCACCGGTGCTCTGTTGTCCCTCAAAATGGAAATGTCGACCAATACATGGAGGAGAAAAATAAATTCCAAGTGTCGAGCTCTATTTTGGCGACACACCTTCACAATGCTTCCTACAACTACAATCCTCCTTCAACACTGATTACAACACTATCCTCTTCACAATTGAATGAGGCTCCTCTACATACACTCACACCGAGCAATATTCTGGTTCCCTCACAGAATCCCTAAACTTGTCTCTGATACCAAATTAGAAGATCCAAGGGAAGGAACTAGCAGAGCACAAAGCATTGCATAGACAACAGGAGATACACACTCAACTCAATTGTATTAATTGATAAAAGGTACATATATAGGAAAATGATAAGCTAAGCTGGATCCTAGAAACATGGATCGGATCCTAGAGCATTGGATTTGTTTAAACAAATAATCTAAATATAAAAAACATAAGCGAATACATTGGTTGCATTATATTTGACATTAAGTTGGTTGGTTTTTTGGTGTTTTCTTAACTAGTTTATTTTTAAGAGAAATTGAACCTTAGTCACCTTGTTGAGCATAGACCCACACCTTAATTAAATTAAATGAGCTAGTGAAAATTGACAAACTTCCTATAAAAAGAATCACCCATTTTACAATTTGAAATCTTGAATTAATATTTTAAAACTTGATTAGTTTAATTAAAACTTATATTTTAAAATTATAACAATAATTTACTTAAACTGATTTTTGTTATAATTTTATTATTATAAATCTACAATTTATTATTTATTATTTTAAACTTAGAATATAAATATAAGTAAATGTTAACATTAACCTTTATATTAATACCTTTTTTCGACATTTCAACGACATTAGAAATATTTCCTTATGCACCCATTTAAGATGGAAATTGTGGAATTCTAAGATTAAAAGCTCGAAAGGGAATAGGGTGTTCGATAGTCACCAACTCATTAATAATATATCAAATGACAAAAATTCTTTGAAACTAATTTAAAAAACTTCAATTGAGTGTGTATTATTTGATAGGATCATTTTTTTTCCAATTTTAAGGTTGTTTTGGTCCAATAATAATGTGTTTCATTAGTTCTTGTCTGACAAAACGTTGGTTTTATATTTTAAAAGAAAAAATGGATGAAGCCAATAACATGGTATTGAAGAGCTTTTGGGATGAACTTAGTAAGAATATATAAATTTAGAGATAAGATATTAGTATTAACAATAAGCATATTTCGATCGCTTTACTCGAATGCCTTGCGTAGCGGCTGCGTTTGCTTTACCTAGTATTTAGGTAGGAAGGACCAAGCCCAACGCTGGAATGTATGGCATTGCGATCAATTACAGGGATATACTTTTCTGTCTGGGGTGAGGACATATGGATCCTCCTTCACCGGTTGAAGAACGGACATGGAGCCATGGTTCAAATTGACCGCCAGAGTGGAAGTGTGCGCATAGCGATAGTGTAAAGCCAGGATTTTCACAGTTGATTAGCCTTTGAGTGGTTGTGGCCTTTTATCTTTTTTACCTGCATTTTTTAAGCAAAGTAAGTTTAAAAACTGTTATATTATTATTTATAGCAAGGTTTGTGTCATTGAAACAATTCCAAAAGGCACAATTGTTAGGTGTTCTCAACATACATTTTTTAGTGGATATGTAAGAAATCATTTGAAGAGGGTAATATTGTGTTATGAACCAAATTTCATAGATAGCATAAAAACATAAATGAAAGTGTCTCTATGCTTTGAGAATGATAAATAGTTATCAAACAAGAAGTCTTTGGAGGTGTAAACTTCTTTTAACAATATGTCCAATGCAGAAGACAAGATGGGATGCCTATACAAATGAATCTCCTTTATGATAAGTTCGAGGTAAAGTGACCATGATGTAACTTACCACTTATTCTCTCCATGTTTGTGGAATGGAGGTCGATCTCCAAAAGTCCTAGATTCATGGATATTTTTCATCATTGCTTTTATTGTGGGTTTTTACTCCAGGATTTTATTAGTGGATTTTTATTGCAATTTTTTTTTGCGTAGATGTGGTTGTAGTAGCTTAAAATTTGGGGCTATATTTTTGTGAGTTTTGGAGTTGAATATAGCAGGTTTCTTCATTCACTCACTCTCGATTGCACAATCATTTCTTTTTGTGGTCTTTTAATATATATTTCAATAATACATTAAATTTCATCTCGGTTTGTTGCATCCAAATTTTTCTTTAGCATGAAATTTCATTGTAGATGTTTGAATTCAGTTTAAACAAGAAAGGACCCATGGACATGTTGACACTCCACACAATTCAAAATGGGAGTTATGGATTTTAACAGACAAGTTTGTTTCTAAATTGTATTTGTTGATTTGATGTGATGTTAATTAGTTTCCTCATGTTTTTAACTATGCATATTTTATTCCAACATGACTATGCATATGAAAAACAAACAATGTTAATTTACAAATTATCAAATCGATAAGACTTGAATTCCATTTGATCTCTATCAACATTCGTCGACTGTGTGTTATGTGGTGTGCTAGTAATAAAAAAGGGATAGGACCTTAACATGACCACCTTTTTTAAAAAGGGTTTTCCCTGAAAGTTTGTAATTAAGGATGTATGGTTGTACTTCTCTTTGTCCCATTGACCTACTGTTGTGGCCATTTGTAAGATATTTATAAAATTATCTTATCCTACCTACAATGTTTTATCATTAATTTTATAGCAACAATGAATTTTGAATCGAAGTATTACTTGACATCCAACATTTATGCATCAACATTGATAACAACATCAAAACTCCATTGCTTCTGTATAACCCACATGTCACTAGAGAACATAGCACTTATTGTTCCACAACCTCATTGAACCTTTAAAATAAAATATAAAAAGTAGAAAATAGTGTATCAAGTTATCAACAGAGTGTTACCATCTCTAGCTTTGAATTCAACCTATATATAGCTCGATTTTGGTGTTGGTTGTAGATGGACATCTTAATATTATGACCCTAGGAAATATATTATGGGCCAGCACAAGTGGTTGAGTATTTTGAGCTTCATGCAAGAGGTCTCAAGATCAATCCCATGGGATTCCATGTGTTGCATGACTCACTCAATATCCCTATTGAGTTAGGGTCACAATTAGCTTCAACAGATTTACATTTGGTACCATCCATGAACTGTGAAATAGGGCACGAAGGTTTCCCTATGAGGTTTTTCTTGGAAAGACAAAAATGGTGCAGTCAATTTCTTATTAGTGTCCTCCAAAATATTGCATGAACAAAAGGTGTTCAATAAATATTAGCATACATGTTTTAAACAAGCAAACATACAACTTTATAAAAAGGAGATACTATAGTAATCAAATGAAAATAATAGAGAGGTAGACAACATCTAGAGCATCACAAATAATCTCTAACAAAATATTGCATTCTTCTTAAGTGAACAACCTACAAACCTCAAGAAATATGACCACAAAGAATATCTAACAAAAGATAGCATTTTTCTATAGAGAGCAATATACAAACCTATAAAAATATGACCTAAAAGACAAAAGCAACAATTCTCAAAAAATGATTGAATCCATCCATCCATAATATATAAGGAACACTCCTTTAACCACTCACTTTCAATTGGCTCACTCATTTCAAGTTCGATCAAGGGCTTTATGTCAACATCTATTTTCTACTTATCTTAAAGGGAGCTATGTATTTTCCTATATATTAGGAGGATATATCCTTTAATCCTTCCATTTATAGCACACATTGTTCCAATAAATAAGGAAAAGTATACCACATTAAATTGTAGTATGTTTGCATTAAAAATTGGACTGTTTGAAGGTATCTTTGCCCCCTATTTTCCATTTTTAAACAATGATGAAAATGGAAGGAATATATTACCTCCTACACCCCAAATAGTTAGGGTGTACCTTAAGAAATACATTCCCACTTCAAAGGCCTTGCAAGTACATAGACCCCACCACCTTACCCAATTCTTTTGAAATAAACCTAAGTTTCACTCAAGTCCATTATTATAAACACTCAAACCTAAAAAAACACACACTCTTCAACCCAAAAGATAATTTGCATAATGGATTTGATTTATAATTTGTTCATCTTAATCCCACCACAAGGGTAGTATCAACTTGATTCCTTAACCTGGGCATGACTTCAGAGCTTGGAAGTGGTGAATTTACCATTTTGTGCAAGTCCATGGGTAAAATATGGTAAAGAGAAGTTGATTAACACCAATATAGGAAGTTTATGAAGGAATATCAAATGTAAAAGGATTCACATCCATTAAACTATAATTTACAATACATCCAATAAAATCCATTTCCTTCATATTGCTTGTTACCCACTTTTTGGCACGTGTGACAAAATGTGGTAAGTAGTGTTAACTCACATTTCTGGGTAGTCAACAGGTCTTCTCAACAAATTAGGAAGTATTTTTGAGTTTAATATCATATAGCCTACAAATCTGAAGGCATTAGGGTTACTTTTGAGTAGTGAAGGTCATGAAACTAAGGTATAGTCACCAACGGGAAATTCTAGGAGGCATTGTACTTGGTGTATAAAACAAGTATTTCCCTAGCTTCCTTTTTGACCACACTCACTGTATTTATTAACTCAAGTAATGATTTTCCTATTTCCTTTCTACCTTGACCTATAACATCAACAAACATGATGGGAATTTTGAATGAGAAAAAAGGGATATGCAACATATCCCTTGGAAATTGTGGCAGTTTGGTTACGTTATCAATCGCAACTATCAGCAACAGGTGGATCTATAGGAAATGATACCAATATGTCATTAGTAACATCAATAAACATATTAAGCATGTTAAAAAAATGAGACGAAACACATTCCTTGGTGGAAATTCAGGCAGTTTGGTTGCATGCACCCTTACTTGATATATACATGAGAAACATTACATATTTATGTATAATGGTTTGGATACATATGGATTCACATAAATATATTTTTGGGAGTCATAATAGGAAGTATATCAACTATTGATCTTCACATAGGTTATCCCTCCATTTTTGGTCCATGTGTCCTTGAACAAGGATGTTAATTGATTGAGAGAGCTAGCGTCCCCTGAATATCAGATGCACTTGTGCTTCCGGACCTCCCAACTTTGAAATTTGAAATGAAATACTCCCTTCTTCCTTCTATTAGTCAAATCTATGCAAGGACTTCGATTCATTTCCATCCTTATAATCCAAAAGATTAAGATCATGTACTTGAAACTTTTATATTGAGAAACTAAAATTAACCACTAAAGTTGCATTCACCAAAACCTAGAATGTTATGGCCCCTTGGAAACCATTGAATTAAAATCTAAAATAATCTCCAAAATAATCATTGTCACAAAAGACATCCATCGCCTATGTTACCAAAAACCTCATATAACAAGGTCATTTATGATGGAAAACTTCCCTAAAATCAAAACACACCAAATCCCATTTCTGATACTCATTCCCATTTCTGCATAATAATCCATTGCTCAAGAAATAGGAAGTGTTTCTGCTAGCCACCTCTAAGTTCTCATGATTTCTTGGCAGAAAGAAGAATCCATAGTTGTAGAGACAAAGTGGCTAGAAAATGGTATGAATCAATGTATCATTTTTGAAAAAATGCTTGTTTTGGTATTCCATCTCCACAAGGATGATTTCATTTATGGTTCCAAAAGTGCCACTGGCCTTCCTAATATGGCCCTCCTTCGATGGAGAAGAAAGTTGAACTATTTTAGAAAATTTTACAGCTATGTTGTATTGGGGATCCTAATACCGATGATTTGGTCAAGCAAATAAATGAGTATATGCAACATTTTTATTATCTTTGAAATTAGATACCATTGAGTGGTACAAAATGTGCTTGATAGTATACTAAATTAATGATTCCTATTTAAAGAAATTATTGAAGAATATACACACCTACTCATGAAATCCAAACATATGGCAATCTAGGACAAGTGTAGTTCTAGGTATCTCCAAACAACCTATGGAAAATGAAAATCAATGAAAACATTTATACCTTATGTTTTTGGAAATTATGGTCCTTATATCAACAAGCTATAACAATTAAAAGCTTATTTTTCCTATTGATAAACCTCATTCATATTTTATGACACTTTTGTCCATCTTCTGAACATTGAACAATAATATGCATCACATACAAACATGGGTAGCATTTTTACAAAATTTGGGCATGCATCTACTTGCATTAACCTTAAAATAACATGAAACAAGCCTAACTATTAAACCTTGACAAATTCTAGGTGATGGGAAACAAATTCCCCAGTATTGCATATAAAATGCTAGTGTTACAAATGTATGCATTTTTTTAAAACCAATAGTGTCCTTTTTGCAAACCTTAAATACATACAACTTAGTAATATTGTGCGATCATTCCCTTATACAAATATGAAATCCTGTATATCAATTTAATGGGTTGTTTAAACACATTTTTTTTAGATCAAATAGAACAAAGTTCGCTTGAATGTATGGTAATCACCATCATCAACTAAATGTGTGTGTGTGGACATGTATAAATACCCAATACACAGTTCAATCAAACAAAAGAAAACATAATTATACCTTGATTTGTGGAGCTTCGCATTGTCTTCTTTTGCTTCACCTTTCAAAACATCATTCAACATAATTCAAAATTTTGTCTTGATGCAATAGTTTCATGTTAGGACCCATCAAATAATTTTTTTTTGTTTGTTTATGAAAATAACAAAACAAATCTAAATAAATACAATACTATTACAATGCAAATTAAAATACTATTCATCTATTCAAGTAAATTAATTGTTAATAACAGATCACCTGATAAAACATGGAGAACCAAAAACACTATGTATATAAGGCTATTGATCACATCAAAATGCCATTTATTGCCTCTTAACTATGAAAATGTTTCTCAATGCTATCCGTAACAAGTTGCAATGGAGGATTCAAATAGCAATAGTGAAAATTAAACACTAAAATTATAGAAATAGTTTTTTTTAATGTATTCTTCCTTACCATTCATTGAGTTCCTCTCTATTTCAAGAATAATTTAATATTTTCTACTAAACAGGACCAACCACATGAAGGTGGAAGCTCTTATGCCCCCCACCCTACTCACATCACTCTCAATTCCCTAAACCCAACACATCTACTTGTAAATAAGAATTTACTATGAATTATTTCACTCAATAGCTGAAATAATATTTCATTAAATCATTCATTAAACCATTCATTCATTCAATAGCTGAAAAAAAATTCATTAATCCATTAATTAAATCACTCATTAAACCATTCATTTAGTCAATAGCCGATAAAAAAAATCAGTAAACCATTCATTAAAGCATTCATTTAACCATTCATTTATAAAACTGGGGGAAAAACCATGTAAATTTTTTAATTATAAATAAGAATTACTCAAAATTTATTTAGTCACTTCCTTTTTACTTTTCTTCTCTTTAAATATTTAGTCAGAGTCATATCTTCCAGAATCTGATCCTCAGTCTCCCTACTAGACTGCTCTCAAGGTTGAACTTGCAGCGAGGGGCAATGAGTTTCTACAATAATGTCAAAATCTTTCATTAATATATTTTTATTTTTATAAATACAAGTAATTAATTTAAATAAACATTATGAAGGTGTTTTTTAACATGGCATGGGCACATCGGCATGTTCATCATTATCCTGTATCGGCTCAACCTGTTTAGTGTTATCTACATCTACACGCTCTGCAGTTGAATTGTGTAGAATTAGAATTAATGTTCATCATCTGCAACTATCTATACAAAACAATAGCATACTAATAAATTCATTACCAAGAATCGAACCATGACCTTTGTCTGGTTGGTGTACATCCTCGACATGAATGGGATCATTACTTTCCTACTAAAAAAGGAATAAATAATTTATGTTAATTTTTTACAAAGAATAAATTGCCCGAGAATCAATAAATTATCATTAAACTATATAGTTTTTATATACCTATCCACAAAATGGATTTGGAGAAGATCGTGCACTATGCTTAGACAAGCTTCTCCGGCGTTCAACAATGGCGTCAAAGCCCGGTTCGAAGCCAAGCTTCATGTCTTCTACAATGGGCAATTCTTTGAACCGATCGGCCTGCATATTTGCATTATGTCATTAGTTTTACATTTTTTTCCAGAATAAAACAAAAATAATTTTTTGTATGATATCTGTATGTAGTTTCAGGTTTTCAATACTTACATATTAGGCCACCAAGTTTGATTAACCACCAAGACCAAGCTTGGGTTAACCATTTTTTTTCATTCTTTCCTTGGTGGCCTTAGATGTCTTTGACAACATAATCAAGTGTGGAATTACGTTAGTCGATGTTCCAAATTTGTTATAAAAACTAATAATAATAATATTTACCATTACATTTTGGAATGTATTACATACCTCCCTATTCCTGGTGGTATCTTTCCTTATTTTCTCAGACCCCTCTCTTTTCCATATTCCACTAGGGCTTTCCACTCCATAGATGGAATCATTGGAGGGTGCTCATACCTAGGGTTCTTTTCTAAGTGAAATCTATACTGGTCTCGGACAATCTTTAGATGTTCTCCAGCCTTCTTTAGGACCTTCAATGTATCAAAGGTATATTTTCTGAATAGACCAACCAAACAATTAGTCAACTCATCCTTTAAAACTTTTCCCTGCTTGTCCCACCTTGTGTAGATGGTGGGCTCGAAGATCTCCAAGGACAAATCATTCAGATGTTTATAAAATATATCATTTCTTGCAAAACATTAATGCCATCTTTAGTCAACATTAAAAAATATTATTGGTACATTAGACACAAATTATAAAAACTAAATTGAACAATCTATAATCACATAGAATATTCTCTATGTTTATTGGAACCAGTTCTTCATTCACCAAAAATGTTGTCACTACTGAACCAGTGCTAGTGACATAAGAAGATCCAGGAAATGAATCCACCTTTCTATCTAACTATGCATCAACCCCTTTTTCTGCAGCATCTATTATTGGTTGGTCAGTATCAGGTGCACCCTCTGCTAGCCTCGGGGGTGTCGTAGAGCGTGTTTTTGACTACTCATTGGACAAGAAGGGAGCAGTATGTGGTGTACGTGGAGTGGTTTGGTCACTGGGACCAACAACGCCTTGACCAGCATTGTAAAGCTGCATAACTTATTGTAAATTCAAACCATTGTATTATAAGTTCAATAGAATATAAAATTAAATATTATAAAGTTCTAAATGAATTTACATTGTTATTCAGGAAATTACTTCCAATTTTCGACATCTCTGTAACAACAATTGAATCTTTGATTTGGTCTCTTTTGTTTGTGGAACTGTCAATATCAAAAGAACCAGTTCCTCATTTTGTATTTTCATATTCTTCTGTAGCATCCTCAATGGGTCCGTAGACCCACTAATTTCATTATATTTCATCAACTGGGAGACCTCAAACTGTAAAGAGTGTTGAGATGGTGTTTCATAAACTGAATCCCTTATCTGCAATAGAATTATATAAAACATTGCTTAGTCTTTGAAGCAATAGTGTGCGCAAAAAATTATATTAACATAAATTGTCTATCATGATAGATTCATTGGATTACATCTAGGTTTACTTGATTCCTAGATGAGCTTGTGGTCTGATCAATAGCTGGGGACTTACCCTGATAATCCACTTGCAAAAAAAGTACAGAACATTATCACAATGAACGCAATATGTAAAAGCTAACAAATACATAACAAAAATAAACATTATCCTACCTGTTTTATTAGTGTACAATTTTGAAGTATTTAGAATGTGGAATTACATTTAGGATTACAGGTTTCCTCTAGGCTCCATCCATCTGATCAACAGTTTCAGACTTTCCCCGCTCATCAACCTACAAAAAAAGTAGACAACATTATAATCATGAACGCAAACATAATTACAGAAAAATACATAAAAAATTAAACATTATGCTACACGATATACATGTGTACGATATTAAAGTATTTCAAATGGATAATTACATTCATGTTTAACTGTTGCCACGATGCTACAGTCGGATGATCAATAGTCTGTTGGCTTACCTAATCAACAATGTACATGAAAAATAGATAAGACTATATAAACGAACCGAATATACTAATGAAAATACATAACAATAGATATGTTTATCCATCCTAAATTTATTACATTGTCAATATCAATGTATACCTGCTGACTTGATTCAGGTCTATTAAGATCTATAGAGAGGGAGGTTCCCTTTAGAGAACCCTGCATCAAAGACATACAAAAAATTACCTAACGAAACCAAAATATTCACTAAAACAATTTTAAAACATAACAATTTGATGTATACATGTTTACTCAAAGATTGTGTACTCATCTCACCTTCTGCTGGGGTGATGAGTCCCCCATCACTTCCCTGCGAAGTCAACATAGGAAATTTATTAGAAAAATATAATTATATGCTAACCAAAAATCTTATAGATGCTAAAATAATTATTAAAAGTTTGGGTAAATTGTTGGATGTACCACAACCATACTAACTGTGTTTGTATCTACACGATTCAAATTGTAATTAATAAGTAGTTCTTTGCCAGAATATATTGATTTAATGGCACATACAAAGAAATAGTTTCCTTCACACAACTTGAATATGCAGCTGGGTTTCCTAAGTGTAGACCCCGGTTGTGTATTGTTTATAAACTGCACAATATTGCCAATTGTTTTTGACCTTCCATCAATGTACAACGTTTCTCCTTTATTTTGAGCTTTTTATTTCAGTTGTATATAATTTGCTGATAACCCATATCTACGCATATTTTGTGTATATTGTACCAGGTGCATCCAATCACTATAGTTGTAAGAGGGTCCAACATACTCCATCAATTCTGTGCATCTTCCATATCCAACCTTTATGCCATCCATGCAAAACAACCCCAATCCATGTAATGACGATGGTGCAATTCTATATATCCTCTCATTAACACAAAAAATAGTGTTTACTTGAGGAAGATCCCTAGGCACTCATTGTTTCACTAGGTGTTTGTACCTTAAGGGCACCTCAATGTCTCCTACTGTCTCATCATCATAGGAACATGGCCCCCCTCATTTGAGAAAAAAACCTAGGCATTTATTGAATTTTCTTCTGATCTTATGAAATCTAGTTGATCTAGTGCTTGTAGACCTACTAGATGTCTCACTTTCCTCTAGCCTTCCCAAACTCCCCTCGCTAGAGGAAGACAGGTCTGACAAATACCTGTTTGGTTCTACCTGCACCATGGCTGGAAAAAATGTTGCCAAAAACATGGAAAAATACCAACCAAAAATTTGAAAAGACTTATAAGCATGACATAATGTTGATATCATTATCCTAAATAATATCAATAGTTCCCTAGTATAACAATTCAACACATAGTCCTTTAAGACGATATATATGGCAAGTCGTTTCATATCAAATGATTCAACCAATTAATCTCAAAATACAAACTAAGTTTTTTACAATATCGATAGGTGTACCTATTTTAATTTAGTTTGTTTCCTCACCCAAAAATATAAAAGACCCAATTTATGGATCTCAATATATGTGATAAAATCATTTGCAAATATTTTGTATATTTTTATAAGAAGAAAAAGAGGTGTTCCAGGTTGATATTTAGTAGTGAGTAAAACGTAACTTTTACATAGTCCATTAATAAGTGGAGATCATAAGTATAAAAAAACACCTCGTCGGGAGGGACAGAACCCACAATCCCAAGATGACTGAAGTAGCAATACCACATATAGAACATAAGGAGCCTGAAACGCTTATCCTAGGAGGCATCGAGGATGGAGAAAACACACTCTTGAGGGGATGAAAACAAACTCTATATCCCCAACTAAAACAAGAAAGATGTTGATGTATTCCATAGTATAAAGAATCAAAAAATACTATTTCGCACAAATTAAAAGGCTCTTAAATTAACTGTATCATGCCTTCCTTAATGATTTTTCCTTCTAAAAGTTACGAGAAGGAGAAACATGGAGGTACAAAAAAAATTCTTTACCTGTCCCGGCAACAGAACCATTTTGTAATCTCACAGATCACATAGGGTTACCAATAATACACATTAATAACAGACATACATAATAGAGACAAGAGACAAGAACAAGTAAGCAAAATAACAGATTATATTATAGTGAAAGGGTCCATACAATACAGAGAACTGAACCGAGTTCTCATCTGGCTCAATAGCCTAATATATATGAATTACAAACAGTTACAAATAACTACCTGTTGGTTCAGTGAACCGACACAACCTTATGTGGCCAACCTGACCTCTAATTAGTTGGTTGACCGACTTAGTCGGCTATCTTTCTAGTCGGCTTACCAACTTACTCCTCCAACACCTCCTCTCCCTCTTATTTAATGCTTCTTTTGATAAATGGTCTGCACTCATATTGTGCTCCCTGTAGACATGGCTAATTTCATATAAACAAATTTAAGATGTCGATGGTATAGAATATATGTTAGATATCTGATGAAATGAATTACTTTCTCCAACCTCTTTAGATGAGTTCACATTTTGAGAGTTTATAACACTACACCGACCTGATCACACAACTTCTAGGTCAGTTCTACAGTCTACATTGGTTTGATTATTCATTTTCTTGGCCTCTCCTCTCTACTTACTCTACACTCGTAGGGTTACATATAACTTAGAAAAAATTCCAACCCATCACAACAAACTCCCGTCCGAATCTTGTCTCGATAGCCATTATGGTTTTGAGGTTGTATCAGTTGCATCCAAATCCATCATTTAGGGTTGAATTGAATGGAATTCTTCATGTTTAGGGTTCAATTTAATGGAATTATTCATCAATGTAATGGAAAAATTCCATCGTTTAGGGTTACAACCAAACTTTGAGAGGTATATGAGAGATAACAATAGACAAACAATAGGGAAATTAGGGTTTGCATATCTTGAAAAAATGAATAATGCAGTCCTGAGTTTGCAGATATAAGGTGCAAGGATATGCCACAAATGAGAAAACATATAGGATAGACAAAGGAAATGTAGACCTAAAAATGTCATGGAATAATCATTTTGTTTATACTACAATGTCCATTACACACCATAGCTAGCCTATGGAACCACTGAGGTGAAAAATGATGTATATAATTATCAGGACAATTTCTATAACTAAAAGGAAAGGGTAGGATTTTCAAAGTATACCACTATTGAAATCTTGGATCAATTGTTTGAAAACCACAATTCTTACTTATGCAACACAAGGAGAAAACATTCCTTCTCTGGACATCAATCCCTCATAATTCCATCGCTCCAATGCTATTCATCAGCCAAACTAGTTGTTCAAATCTAAAACATGCATAAGTCTATCCTTGAATTAGAACACATTTTCAAAAGCTCAGTAGAAACCATTCGAATACATATTTTGTTGGTCAATTTCCCTTCATAGGCCACCAAGTTTCCTTCCATAATTCTCTAAGAATGATTATATAAGGTCACAAAACCCTTGGCATGCATTTCCTAGAGTTTACTAAAAGTGTTGAAAACAACGACTGTACCATTTTGGAAAAATCATACCTTTCACTTGGTGATAGATCTGAAGGATTGATGATGTGGGTTAGTAGATAAAAGAGGATACTACAACTTAGTTCCATTGGATTTCTTCAAAATGCCCTTTTTTTCATTATCCATGCATGAAAGGGAAGATTTTTTATGTTTTAGAAAAACAGGGGTGTTCTTGTTTGGCCTCAGGATTCTCACCATATGGGAAAGTCAGTTATTCCTTGTAGATAACTTTGCGAATTTTAGATTTCAATTGGTACCTTTCTATAGGAATGTGCATCAATCTTTCTGAATTGTTGAAAAACACTAAAAAGAGTGAAAGCACTGATTTGGAGAATCTACAACGTGCATCTGGAGATTAGTTTGGAAAATCATGTGCATGGGTTTTGCAGGAAATATTTGATACTTAAGCCAAGTGCCTTCATATTTCACCATAACTTCTCATGTATGTTATGGAATGCATTTTATTGAGCCACTTTAGAGTGATGTTTACTCTGTTTTTCTACATAGATTTTAGTTTTAAGCTAGAAGAGGCATTTTTATTAGTTTATGTGCATACCTTTAATCTTATGGATGTATCCTAAAATAGGATCTCCACCATACATAATAGAGTATATAGGATGCATATAAATTAGTTTCATAACCCGTGATTTGAAAATAGAATAATAATGTTGTAGTCAAACCCTTCTCCTTCTCTCTGAAATAAAATAAAAATAGAATACTTAAGCCCTACCCCAGAGCATTAATGGATGTTAGTGCATTAATGGATGTTAATGGTCAAAAGGAAGTGGGAATGAAATAGGACATAAAAACTCATCATTCTTATGTCGTGTATACATTTACTTCAATTTTTGGTACAAAGGAGGTGGCATCCAAACATCTTACTAGTACCAAACTTGTCCATATGAGCTTCAAGTTATTCATCAAGAATAATTCTTGAAAACTTAAACTTAAATCTTTTAAGCATTAAACAAATTGCACTAATATATTTTTTCTAAATATTTTTTTAAAACATCTTGTGGTTACACTTGCTAGTTTCACATGTAAACTATGTTACTATAAGAAACTCTATAAATATAATATTGTCGAGTGAATTCTAAGCAAATACAATTTCAATATTTCTTTCAAATTCAATTGGAAAATGGAGTTACTAAGATAGGGACCACTCTCTTATTCTTTCTTAGAAGTCTTGGAAATATTGTAATGTAACTACAAGGGATGCATATTTTATCTAAAGGTCACTCTAAGTAGACTCTACACTTTGCAACATCTCTCATGTATTTTCAGTCTAATAAGGGGAACCTTGAACTCTATATGACAGTAGTGGGAATATACCATGGAGAATTCCAATTAACCTTTATAAAATTGTGTAAGAAAAGAAATACCAAAACATAATCTAAACCATAAGAAAAAACAATGGCTCACACATAGAGTACACATTATAAATTTACCTTGAAACCCTTAAACATGGTTATTTTGATAAAAAGCCATTATTCCATTGTGTGTACAAATAATGAATCAGTATTTACATATAGGAAATTTGAATGACTTAGGAAGGAAATTCAAAATTCTCACTAGTGAATGAAAACCTAGTTAGGGCTTAACTAGAGCTGAAATTTCCTTAACTAGACATGTAATTTGCAGACATCCAACTTAATGGGGTTATTACCAATTACAAGAAAAGGAATTCTAGAAATATTTTTCCTATGACAAAGATTGTTTGTAATTGGTAAATGGATTAGAAATATCTTTCCTATGACAAATATTACTTTTTAGATAGGTCTATACCTTTTTTACAGCACTATGGGCAATTTTGGGTCTGTTTGTGCCCTCGAGCAGCCCTAAAACAACATTGATTTCTAATTCTGGGATGAATATGAGAAAAGACAACATTCATACCTAATTCTGGGCTGAGTGAGCTTCATTACTTCTTAGTATATGTGTAAGCTTATTCAAGCTACTGGTTATGCTTACTCCTTCTTAGTTATGCTTGTTTAGTATTATACCGTATTGGTTCTAACATTATAGTTAATGAACATGATATCATAACTATTTCCATTATATTGGTAACATATGAAATTACAGTACTAGTATAACCCCATGTGCTTGGCTCTATTCCTATGATATTGATATTAAAAGCAAGAGGTTAGCTTGTTACGAACCATGTACAAGTGTAATGACTCTAATATAAGGATGTCATTTTCTATACATTATATACATTGTTTCCCTAATATAAAAAGATGGTATATCCTCCTAATATGTGTAATGTTAATGTTATTCTATTCCTATGGTATCCATAGGAATACTGAATCATACACTACCCAATTCAAGAGATAAGGCTAATATGGACATAAATACCCAGGAATCAAGTATGATATCCATAATGTTACTCTTCACCTTACTCCACCTTAAAGGGGTCAATTAGTTCCATATATAAGCTCTAAGATCATTATGTACGATGAATGGTAACTATGTTTCCATAATATATACTATATATTAATGTACAAGTAAGTAGAGTATCGAGTTTGTAATCAACTAACACCATGTATACATAATAATGAGGCTGTTTAACTCTATCTATCATGTTACATATCAACTAAGTATAATGATGTTGGATTACCATGATTATGTCATAAGTGAATCCATAATAAGTACACTACCCTATCACCAATAAAAGAGTATGTTATATTTACCATGATTACGTTCCATAAAAGAGTATGCTATATTTACCATCATTATGTTACATAAAAGAGTATGCTATATTTATGTAATAAGCATTGATAGGAATCAACCCAATAATATTGCTCAATATCATGGGTATAGCATAATCACTCTATTAGAGGCAATCTTATTTTCAAGTATGGGCATCCTTTAGGCATCATTTTTTGTGCATCAGTCTGAGCATTAGCTAACATGTGATTTGAAAATGATTCATTGTAGTCTAGATCTAAAAGGAATATAAAAATGATAAAAAACAATATCAAAATTATAAAACCTCATATCTTAGCTGTTATGGGCAAGTGTATGGGTAAACAGAGTGATAAAACCTCAATCTGGGTTTATACCAGCCATATAAAAAACTAGTAACATTAATTTTGGGCATAATCCAACAGTCGAAATGCGACTAAATTTAATTAATATTAGGTATGTGGGAAGAGGCAGAGTAAGAGAAACAAACTTGGGCTTGTTTTGAGGATATAAGTGGGACAAGTTATGAGGTATTAAACAACAAAAATTCTGGGAAGGTTGATCCTGGTTTGGCCTTCCAAATAACAATGAAGAATCCCCAACTCCAAAGATGAGCAATTTTTGAGGAACAACAAGAAACATCTTGATAGAAATGTAGTTGGAAGCTGGAAATTGCTAATCTATGATCACATACATTCTTCTACAACACAATATAGATAGAGTAGCACCCCTAAGAAGTTCTCTGATGATGATCCTAATTTGACAAAGAGGGAATGATAAGGAAATTCAATCAAGGGAATGATAAAGTCACCAATTGAAAACCAGTTTGTAACCCCAACCAACAACACATAACTAAAATCCAACAGCACTACTATTCGTAACTCAAACAACATCCAACCTCTACCCCTTTCCTCCTTTTCATTTTTATAGACATATTGGAAATAATAGAGTCCTAAACGACTTACCTTAGTTCCAGTATCTTGGGAGGACACATGTAGCTAAAAATTAGGGGATGCTGGCTCAAATCTAGAGAATAGTTTCTTCCACTTCCTTGATTTTTGGAATATGATAAGACTGTCTTGACACATGGATATTTCATAAGATTCTTAAGATCAACCCCTTTTGTCTCTCTAAGTTTTGCTTTTCCCAGTAAGCCCTGGATATAATTAATTGAAAATAAAAAAGAAAATATTTACATATGTTAAAATATACCATAGTTATAACCGTCTCATGGTGTATCCCTTTAAATGTAATAAAAAAGTTGTAAAGAATTTTTTTTTACATAATTATATTCTACTTTATTATAGAGGGTCATTTATGGGACATTACAACATAAATTATTAAGGATGTTCCTTATGCGATCCATAATGTGCAAAATATAGGGTCATTTTAGGTCCTAAAATTCAAGGCAAAGTCTTACCAAACCCATGACATTGAGTCAAGAAGAAAAATACAATTATTATTTAAGACTTGAACCCTCCAATGTATAACCTAGTGTACACCTATGCCTTAAATGCATCCCCCATCGCTATAACCTATATAGGGATCTCTCATTACTAGCTTGGCTACAACGTTGCAGACTTCTTTATTTGTCCTAGGGAATCTTCATTGTCTTAGTTCCGCTCATACCCTAGGCTTGTAAACCTTACAACCTCAAGAGAGGTATCATACCCTTGATGGAACTATATTTTATAAATCCAAACGGGGGCATTGCAGTGAGTTTGTTTTCAACAATTAATGAGCCATAATATCACAAGCCAGTTTTGAAGGTGTTTTTGGTAAGGTTGGCATTATGGTTAAGGGGACATGTGATTTATTAGAATAGTATGCAATCCCAAAAACACAATAAAACAGGTATGTGTGTATTCATCCAAGTAAAATCTATGCTAACCTCTTTTAGTAATAATTTACAGGTAAGAATTGATAAATCCTATTCTAAATTTCCAGATCTATGTTAAGCATTTATTAAGAGTGTTTTGGGGGGATCTATGCGAGGAGAATGAATAACTACTTGGCATATTTATATTAAACCCTAATGGAGGTGATTGGTTATTGTTGAAATTGATAATGTTTGATAGTAATATTAATCAACAAAAATAAGAAAACAATCTCTAAGATAAATTCTACTTCATCTATCCATGTGGATAAAAATGACATGCTAAGATGGGACTATTATTGAAACCATTTCACCATTGTCCAAGCACAAATGTTGTGGTTATCTAAAAGGATTTTTGCATAATAATTATGGTTTTATTTTATGGGTTTGTGCAGGGCTATTTCCAAGGAATTTGATCAGTAGGAGGGCACACTTACAAGAGAAAAAAAACAAACCCCCATCTAGATCCAGATCTAAATATTAATTATATTTTTTCCTCAGCGTACATCTATTTGAGCCTTGCATTTGTTCCTAGGAGAAATAATATGATCTTATTAAATATTGAAACATTGATAAAAATTCTGAAGATGAAAGCAATACCAGGGTGTACTTATTAAAGGTATTTTGGATTTTCCTTTCATGCATTTAAGGCATTAATTTGACAAATATTTGGATAGCCTATTTCTAGCATGTAGGGCACATTATTTGGGTGATAGATGGATCCTTTTGTCGGGTCCTTATAATAGTTGTATTAAAACAACAATTCCACAATTTTAAAACAACATCAAGGGTAATGCCTGAGTATAGTAGTGTGAACCTAAAACGTAACCCCCAAACTCAAACATTGAACCTATTTCATAACCCCCAAACCCTGAACAAATACCAACAAATGAGAGATATAATAGGTATGACATAAACTCGCCAATTTAGGAGGAATTATGTGCCTAGCTTGATAGATTGCAGCAAATTCGGTTCCTACCCAAAGGAGGCAGAGTCCATAGTTTAGAACCAGTTTAGAGTCCATGCAATGGAGGTAGAGTCTAGTACAGTTTGCTCATTGCCAAGAGGAGGCACAGTTCAACTCAATTCAGCTCATATTCCACTCAGTGGTAATAGGAGGCACAGTTCAACTCAATTCACAATGACAGAGTGAGGTAAGGTATGTCCACGTTTTTGTTTTTTGTTTTTCATTTTTCATTTTCTTAATTAATAGGTTTCTTTTTTAATTTTAGATTTTCAATATTTAAAAAAATATATATTTATTACTAACATCTAATCTATATAACCATTATAACCATAATACATTACCAACATAGATCCATCTTAAACCTGGATCTAGAAAGCACCAAGAGGGACCCAATTTCTTTGTGTAGGTTATTTTTATCTTAAATTTTTAAATGTTCATAAAAAATTACCCCTCTGTTAGTTTTTTAACATTTAAGCTAGAAATATATGGATATTTAACTGAGAGAAAAACAAGCACAACAATCAAATACAGGAGACAATGAACACAATGTTTTTCCTCGGGGAAACCATAAATGGAGAAAACCTCGCAATTTCCTCAGAGATAGAATCAGCACAAAAGGTAAAACCCCAAAATAGTAAGATGCACTCCGGAAAACAATAACCTTCTTCTTCTCTAACGCTAGGTGTCTTCTCCTTCCTCAACTATGTGCTACACTTGAGTGTGTATGTGATGTGTGCTAAATAGAGAGTCCAGATCTCTATTTATACTAATCCTGACATGACTAAAACCCTATTAGGGCTGACCTCTACTAGGAGAGCCTAATAACCCTAGTGCCCTGGAACTCCAGGGACTTTAACCCTTAGACAATTGGAGCGTTACCCACAATGACTTGATATGACTTGTTTACAATATTGATTCTCCCGATTGGAACATAGGGGCATGACATGACATGATAACATCTTGAAAGAAACATTGGGTTACAATAGATAAGAAATACAAGTGAATACATTCTGAAGTTACAATTACATCAACACTCCCTCTTAACTAGGAATGTATTCTCTCGACACAATTTTGATCACCGGTCTTCTCTGGATCTTCTTGTCATCTACATCTCCAAGTCATCTTGTCTTCAAGTAATATTTATCTTCATGCCATCTTCATTTGGATATTTATCATCACTCGATTTGGATCATCATCACTGGATCATATTCGATCTGAAACATCTCTGGATCATACTCGATCTGGGACATCACTGGATCATACTCGATCTGGAACATCATCACTAGATCTAGATCATCACTCAATTTGGATCATCATTACTGGATATGGATCATCATCACTGGATCTGGATCATCACTCGATCAGGATCATCACTATTGGATCTAGATCATCACTCAATCTGGATCTCTCGAAGTCATCATAAATGGATCTGGATCATAGCTCAATCTGGATCTCCTATGGTCACCATCATATGTGCTATCTCATGATTCTTCTCATCATAGGAAGTTCTACAGAGCCAGCCTTCTTTCATGTTGGGTGTATGCCTACCTCCTCGTAGGTCTTTGGTAGCCCATACATCTGACCTACTTGCCAGAATGGCCATCACTCACATCTGACCTACTCGTTAGAAAGGTGGTAGCCTTAACATCTCACCTACTATTCAGAATGGCCAGCACTCACATCTGACCTACTCGTCAGAAAGGTGGTAACCCTTATATCTGATCATATAGGACCTTATCCTATAGTCACATTAGAATGGCCAACACTCACATCTGACCTACTCATCAGAATGGCAGTAGCCCTTACATCTGACCTACTCGTCAAAATGGCCAGCATTCACATCTGACATGGGAGGAACCTAATCCTTTAGCCATGACAGAATGGCATAGCCCTTACATCTGACCTACTCGTTAGAATGGCGGTAGCCCTTACATCTGACCTACTCATCAAAATGGCCAGCACTCACATTTGACATGGGAGGAACCTAATCCTTTAGCCATGATAGAATGGCATAGCACTTACATCTAACCTACTCGTCAGAATGACAATATACCTTACATCTAACCTACTCATCAGAATGGCCAACACTAACATCTAACATGGGAGGAAATTAATCCTTTAGCCATGACATAATGGCTCAACCCTTATATTTGACCTGCTCATTAGAATGTCTATGGATCTCAACACTCATATCTGACATGGAAGGAACCAATCCTCTCACCATGAAAGAATGGCTCATCCATTACATCTGACCTGCTCGTCAGAATGGATTCTAGACTCATCCCTTCCCCTTGGAAGGGACCTCAATCTGGAGAACACCAAGCTTCTCCCTGAAGTGATCGAACTTCACTTTGGCTAGTGGCTTCGTCAACAAATCAGCTATCTGATCGTCTATCGCAATATACTGGAGCTTCACTGCTCCCCTCTACACCATATCCCTGATATAGTGATACTTAATCTTGATATGATTCGACTTGTCATGGAACACTAGATGCTGTGACAACTTCACACAACTCTGGTTGTCACAATGTATACAAGTAGCATCCATCTAGATATCAAATAAATCAAATAGTAGCTTCCTTAGCCATACTGCCTCACAACTAGATGAACATGCTACGACATACTCTACTTTAGTTGTACTCAGTGCCACACGGAATTGCTTCTTGCTAAACCAAGAGATCACACCTGATCCCATACTAAAGCAACACCCTAAAGTGCTCTTCCTATTAATGGCACTGCCTGCCCAATCTGAATCAACATAACCCTCCAGGTTAATCTACTAATTTGCATCGTACTTGAGTCCATAATAAACTGTACCCCTCAGGTACCTCAGAACATGCTTTGCAGCAACCAAGTGAACATTTCTTGATCTGTCAAGAACTGGCTCAAGGTGTTCACAGCAAAGCAAATGGCTGGTCTCATATTTGTCAGGTACATCAACGACCCAATCATCTGATGATACATCGTAGCATCAACCAAATCTAATGAAGCATCACTCAATAGCTTCAGGTTCGATGCCATAGGTGTGGCCATAGCCTTGTAGTCCATCATCCAAAACCTCTTTAGGATCTCTACTGCATACTTCTCTTGTCCAAGAAAGATTCCATCCGCACTCTACCACACCTCCATACCTAGAAAATAATGCATCATTCCCAAGTCCTTCATCTCGAACTCGTCAACAATATTTCTCTTCGTATTAGCAATCAACACATCCACACCTGTCACAAATAGATCATCTACATACAGTAGAAGCATCACTGGGTTGCCATCTTCAACCTTGTAGTAAAGGTTGGAATCTGCTTTACTTTTGGTAAAGCCCAAACTAGATATAAATCTATCAATTCTGCCGTACCATGTCCTAGGTTCCTGTTTCAAACCGTACAGGGCTTTCTTCAATCTGCACACATGAGACTCCCTATCATGTGTCTCAAAACCGAGTGGTTGTTCTACGTACACTTCCTCTTCCACTACACCATTCAAGAAAGCAGTCTTGACATCCATCTGGTGTATCTTCCATTTCATCACTACAACCAGAGAAAGTACTGATATGATGGAAGTGTATCTGGCTACAGGTACAAAGGTTTCTTCATAACCCATTCCTTCTTTCTGAGAGAAACCCCGAGCCACAAATATTGCCTTATATTTTTATATGCTACCATATGTAGCATGTTTTATCTTGCAGATCCATGTGGAAGTTACAATTGGCTTCCCTTTTTGTCTTGGTACAACATCCCAAACATCATTCTTCATGATCGATTGGTATTCTTCGATCATAGCATCCTTCTATTCTTTCTGTTCTACTGCTTCTTCATAACTGGAAGTTTCTTTATCAATGAAATCACATAGTAATGCTACATACCCAGAGCAGGATCTGGTCCTCTTTCTTTCTCTATGATTCTCTTCTAGAGCCCCATATATTTCCGCACCTTGGATAAGTTCTTGTACCCAAGCAGGTTTCCTCTTATGAGGATTCTTCTCCAGAGGTGGATCTACAGGTCTTTTTTGTTCTTCAAATTATTGATCTTCTTCTTGATCTTATTCATTCATGGTTGTATCATGAATTCTTAGTGCTTCTACTTCTTCATATTCTTCAACAGGTTTCTTTCTGGATATGTTGTAAGTTGTATCTTCATCAAATGTCACATCCCTACTAATATCAATCTTCTTGATTCCTAGGAAATATATTCTGTAATCCTTTGAGCTTTCAGAGTATCCCACAAATATACCCTTTTTCCGTGAAGGATCTAATTTAGTTCTCTTCTCTTTTGGAATGTGTATGTACACAGGACAACAAAATATTCTGAGATGGCTGACTTCTGGTTTCTTGCTGGAGAAGACTTCTTTAGGAGTCTTGTTCTCGAGTACTCTATGTTGAGTACGGTTCTGTACATACACTGGTGTTCTGGTAGCTTCCACCCAAATATGCATAGGAAGGTCTTGATCATGAAGCATTGCTTTTCCAGATTCCATGATAGTTCCGTTATTTTGTTTCACAATCCCATTCTGTTGTGGATTATAAGGAGTAGACAACTCCCTCTTAATCCCTTATTCTTTGCATAGCTCTTTGAACTCATTTGAAGTGAATTCTCTGCCATTATCTGATTGAAAGGTCTTGATCCTCTTTTTAGTTTGTTTCTCGATGAAGGCTTTGAAATACTTGAACTTGCTAAATACTTTGTCTTTTTTCTTCATGAAATAAACCCATGTCTTCCTAGAAAAATCATCAATAAAAGAAACATAATATGCATACCCACTTAGTGAGTTTGATGACATAGGACCACATACATCGAAGTGGATTATTTCCAAGATTCCTTTTCCTTTTCTTTCGCTGCTTGGAAATGTCTTCTTTGTATTCTTTCCTTTTGCACATCCTTTACAGACCCCATCATGTTTTGCTTGGATTTCTGGAAAACCTTCAACAACTTTGCTTGCAATAGGTAGTGCTCTGTAATGCACATGTGCAATATTTCTATGCCAAAGTTCACTTGGCTCTACTATGTCACGGACCAAGTCTTATTTTGGATGACCCTTTAGTTTGTACAATCCTCCTTCTTGTTCTCCAATCACCACTGCATCATCGATAGTCTTTCCTTTTGGCCACATGATGACTTGACCATCTATGAATGCAACCCTCATTCCTTTTGCATCTAACGTCGATATGGAGAGGAGTTTCTTCTTGATTTGTGGCACAAAAAATACTTCCTTCATTGTCAGAGACTTTCCAGAGTCTAGCTTATAGCAAGATTCCCCACTACCTTTTATTGGATATTGGTAGTCATCTCCTAGCTTCACCTTGTTAGGTGATTCATGTTCTGATAGCATCACAAAGGATTCCTTGAATCTTGTCATATGTTTGGAGGCCCCACTATCTATAAGCCAATCATCACTTCCATGAGCAATGAAACCTCTGAGAGTGGAAATCAAAACATATTCAACGTTGCTTGAATAATCTTCAATTTCATATCTGGTTCTCTTCTTGGATGGTTCATCATCCTCTACAACATGAGAATGATGTCTTATTTTGTTGCTCCTCTTTGATAGCTTTGGTTTCTTAGGACAATTCTTTGCATAATATCCTGCTTCATCACATGTATAACATATGTCCCTAGACAAATATTTTCTAGTGTTATCTTTGTGATAGTGCTTACCTCTAGGGTGACGAGATCTTCTTTTGGTTGACTTGGAGTGTACCGTGAGAGCTTGATCTTCACTTCCCATCTTTTCTTCTCGAGCTGCTATTCGTGCTTCTTCTTGAGAACACTCTTCCCATAGTCTGTTGAACTTGACTAACTTCTTTCTAGCATAGATTCCTTGGATGAAAGAAACCAATGATCTAGGAAGGCCATTCAAGGTAGTCATCACAATCTCTACATTTTCCACTTCTTCATATACTGCTTCTAGTTGTTCCTTGATTTGAGAGACTCTTGTGAAGTAAGACTAGATTGTTTCTGCATTCTGAATCTTAACATTCTTCAGTTGGTTTCTCAGATTCATCTTCTAGTTTATGTTCTTCTCTTCAAACAATTTGGTTAGGGCATCAAACATAGCTTTAGGTGTCTTGAGAGAGGACACCTGAGGGATAAGGTGATCCTTGATAGAATCAGCAATGATCCTCTTTTCCATAACCAACTTATTCTTATGCAAGGCCTTAGCCTCATCTCCCTCTAGAACTGGAACCTCCTCATGGATGTAGGAGTCTAACTCATTTTCTTCCAAGACCACAGAGATCCTATACTTCCAAGCTCAGAAGTTATTAGCTCCCTCAAGCCTTTCATCAAGCTTGGTATGATGAGACGTCTTAACTGAGAACCTCAAATGGAAATACAAAAGATTTTAGATCTTACTAGGTCAAGATGTCGGATCTGAATTTTGAGCTGAAATCCTGCAGAGTTGGTTTAGGAGCAAATTAGGGTTTTGCTTTTTTGAAGTTCTGTCCACCCAAATGCTTTGAAATTTATCCCTAACTTCGATGTTGGGGAGGAGATCAATCTAGGCCTGGGCTCACTGAAAAATTCCTCTTCTATGAAAAGCCCTAATTTTCGACAGCAATGTCGAGTCCAAAACTGAAAAACTCAGAATTGGATTATGCTTCAACAGAAAGATGCACCCTAAGGAGGAGAGTTATTCCACCTTACTTTTGCTGAAAATCTATGGAGAGAGATCCACAAAGTAGGAAGCCCTAGTTCCTGTAGCTGCATAGTGTCTTCTTCTCCGGTTAGCCCTGATACGATGTTAGTTTTTCAACATTTAAGCTAGCATTATATGGATCTTTAATTGAGAGAACAACAAGCACAGTAATCAAACACAAGAGACAATGAACACAATGTTTTTCCTCGGGGAAACCATAAATGGAGAAAACCCTGCAACTTCCTTGAAGATAGAATCAACACAAAAGGTAAAACCCCAAAATAGTAAGATGCACTCCCGACAGTAGTAACCTTCTTCTTCTCTAGCCCTAGTTTCTTCTCCTTCCTCAGTTATGCGTTACACTTGAGTGTGTATGTGATGTGTGCTAAATAGAGAGTCCATCTCTCTATTTATACTAAACCTGATGTGACTAAAACCATACTAGGGCTGAACTCTACCAGGAGAGTCTAATAACCCTAGTGCCCCAAAACTGCAGGGACTTTAACCCTTATACAATCAGAGGGTTACCCACAATGGCTTCACATGCCTTGTTTACATTATTGATTCTCTCGATTGGAACATCGGGGCATGCCATGACGTGATAAAATCCTGAAATAAACATCGGGTTACAATAGATAAGAAATACAAGTGAATACATTCTGAAGTTACAATTACATCAACACCCTCAAACATTTTGATCCCTTTAGTGTTTGGTAAATATGGGTTTAACATGGATCTTTTAATTACTTTTCATTTATTTTTATTATTGGGTTTTTATTATTTGATAAATTAGGCAACATGTTTTTATCTATATTCTTTTTTGTTTACACTATATAAATATATGAATCCACAATATTTTTTAATTTAATTTTTTTATTTTATGTCAGTTAACATAATGTTTTTTTAATGTCAGCTAGCATAACGTGACTAACGTAACAGGATCTCCCCCATACTGGGCTGAAAGCACCTCGCTTCTCTCTGTGCAATAACCATTGATATTTAATATTTAAACATATTTAATATTTAATTAATAACACCTAATTACTAACCCTTAATCCTTATAAATACATCAAATAATCCAACTCTAAATATATAACCCCTAATAAGTAATAACCATCATAACCCTTAATGTTGAAAGTTTTATTCATCATCATCCATTAACCATTAACCCCTAAAAACATCTAATACTTAATCCGTTTAACCATTAACCCCTAAAACATCTAATACTTCAAATATAAATTCTATGAACCTTGTCATATAATCTTTGTTGTATAACCACTACCATCTACTACCATTTATAGAATTAATTGGAGTAACCTTTCTTTTGCATTCATTAAAAATCCATTTTTCAATTGTTGTGAATTTAAATAAGTATTAAAGGAGTAATGATATAAATAATGAATACAATGATGATCATGATGATGAATACGATGACGATCAACATGATGTTCATGATGATGATGATGGCGACGACGACGATCATGATGATGATGGCGATGACGATCATCATAATCACCATCATCACAATCATGTTGATCACCATTGTCTTCATCGTCATGATAATTAGATGTAGCATCGATCTTCTCCATGAACAAAAATCCAATCATGAGACTTCATCAATAAGGAAATTAAAAAATGCATGTGCTTATAGACATACTGGCCACTAAGTGGCTTATATTCCTTGTTTTTAGTATGACATTGAAATTAGACATACTGGCCATGCTGGCATATCTTCACTTATCATACATGCTGGCCACTAAGTAGCTTATCTTTCTTGTTTCTAGTATGATGTTGATGATGATGACGATGACGATCATCATAATCATCATCATTACCATCATCACCATCATATTCATCATGTTGGTCACAATCCTCTTCATCATCATGATAATTAGATGTAGCATCGATCTTCTCCATGAACAAAAATCCAATCATGAGATTTCATCAATAAGACAATTAAAAAATGCATGCGCTTATAGACATACTGGACACTAAGTGGCTTATCTTCCTTGTTTCTAGTATGACATTGAAATTAGACATACTGGCCATATTGGGATATCTTCTCTTATAGATATAATGGCCACTAAGTGGCTTATCTTTCTTGTTTCTAGTATGATGTTGATGATGATGACGATGACGATCATCATCATCACCAGCATCACCATCATCTTCATCATGTTGATCACCATCATCTTCATCATCATGATACTTAGATGTAGCATCGATCTTCTCCATGAAAAAAAATCCAATCATGAGACTTCATCAATAAGACAATTCAAACATGCATGCGCTTGTAGACATACTGGCCACTAAGTGGCTTATCTTCCTTGTTTCTAGTATGACATTGAAATTAGATTTTTATTTTTTGACATTTTTTATTATTAAGATAAAAGTAACTTTGTGGCAAAGTCAAAAGTTATGAGAAAGTTAAAATTTAAGATAGATTGTATGAATAATATGACCATTCTCAATTTCAAAGTAAATATAATAACAATGACCAATTTTGTGAAAATAAACATAAAATTTGTAATCAAAGTATTATTTGTTAACTTTTATATTAAATATTTATTTTGTGAAATATTTTTTAATAATTTTATAAGTAATTATTTTAGATATTCGAAGATCAATAATAAATATATTAGAAGGTGGATGATTATTAACATATAAGAGAACGTATTGCAAAATCATTGTAACATTTGAGTATCAAGAATGTTAAAATATACAATGATGGCGAGGGTCATGATGATGAAGACGATGATGATGAGGGTCCTGATGATGAAGATGATGATGATGAAGATGATGATGATGGTGATGATGATGAAGATGATGGTAATGATGGTGATGATGATGAAGATGATGGTAATGATGGTGATGATGATGGTGATGATGGTAATCAATATGATTATGATGATTACGATGATGATGGTGCCTGATTATGATTATCATGATTACGATGATGACTTAGAGGGTCACGATGATGATGATCATGATGACGCTCTTGATGATGATGATCATGATGTTAATGATTATGTTGGTGCCAACGATGATGATGTTGATGATGATAGTGATAATGATGATCAACATGATGACGATGATGAAGATGATGGTGATTATGATGATGGTGATGAAGATGATGATGATAATGGTGATGGTGATGATGATGAAGATTATGGTGATGATGGTGATGATGGTCATGGTGATGATGATGGTGATGATGGTGATGATGATGATGAAGACAATGATGATCAAAATGATGACGATAGTGATGATGGTGATGATGATGATGAACATAATGGTGATTAAGACGATGATGATGAACATCATCATAATGACGATCATGATGGTGATGATCATGACGATGAATACGATGATGATTAACATGATGATGATGATGATGACAATGACAACGATGGTGAGGGTCATGATGATGATGAAGACGATGATGATGATGGATGGTGATGATGGTGATCATGATGATGAACATAATGGTGATGAAGATAATGATAATGAACGTGATGATGATGATGATGATTATCATGAGGATGAAGACGATGACGACGATGACAGTGATGATGATGATGATGATCACCATCAATATGATGAAGAGGATGATGTTGATGATGATGAAGACAATGATGATGATGAAGATGACGATGATGATGATGATGATGAAGACAATGATGATCAAGATGATGATTATGATGATGTGGACAGTGATGATGATGATGATGATGATGATGAATACAGTGATGATGATGATGAAGATGGTGACGATGATGATGAAGATGATGATGATGATGACTAAAATGAGGAAGACGACGACGACGACGACAACGACGACGACGATGACGATGATGATGATGATTATGATGTTGATGATGACGATGACAATGATGATGATGATGATTATGATGTTGATGATGACGATGATAATGATGATGATGATGATTATCATCATCATCATCATGATGACGACGACGATGATGACAATAATGATGAAGATGATGATGATAGTCATGATGGTCATGATGGTGATGAAGACTATGATGACGATGATGAAGATGATGATAATGATAAGTGTGATCATTATGATTATGATGATTATGATGATGATGATGAGGTTCATGATGCTAATGATAACAATGATGATGATGATGATGTTGATCTTGACGATGACGATGATGATGACAGTGACAATGATGATCAACATGATGATGATGATGAGGGTCATTCAGATGATGATGTTGATGATGATGATGATTATGATGTTGATGACGATGATGAAAATGATGATGATTATCAAAATCATGATGATGATGATGATGATGAAGATGATGATAATGATAAGTGTGATCATTATGATTATGATGATGATGGTACCTGATTATGATTATGATGATTATGATGATGATGATGAGGGTCATGATAATGATGATAATTATTATAATCATGATGACGCTCTTGATGATGATGATGATGATGATGATGATAATGATGATGATGATGATAATAGTGATGATGTTGGTGCTGACAAAGATGATGATGATGATAGTGAGGATAATGATGGTGAAGATGATGGTGATGATGATGATGTTAGTAACTCTTTTTAAATAAGATAAAATAATAGGTCTAATCAAATATTTACCTTTCAATATATTTCATCGTCTTCTTCATCCAAGTCATCATTCATATCATCAGATCCAGAGTCAAAATTGTAAGGATTGGCCATATCATCAACATAATCTAAGTCAGTTACGCTCATCATGTCATCATCAGTATTATCTTCATGGGAATTTTCTACTACATCATCTAATTCAACTATTTCTTGGACATCTTCTATTTGATCATCATCATCACCTAACTCATGTTGATAATTCTCTTCATCATCATCTTCTTCTTCCAGATAACCCTCTTCATTACCATTGTCTGGGTTATACTTTACCAGACTTCCCCTTGGATCGTGTCCCACAACAAATGACTAGCTCGCTTTACCTGGAACCTCTGAGTAAAATACCTGTTCACATTGGCTTGGAAGAACATAGGTCTCCATTCCTGGCTCAAACAACCTTGTATTTACCATGGTAAATCCATTATCATGTTCAATAATAGTTCTATATTGGATCATGTTGATTCAATCGTAACCTATACCATTTGACAATGAATAGAACTACCTTGAATGATTTAAAGTCACATTGTATAATATCTTCCAAATACCAATAGTATCAATTTTCTGAGCGTCCTAGATGTCTGTCACTTCTAGATGAAACATTGGTTACCTCAAAGACTGAAGATATCCCATAATATGATGTTTTCTTTGTTTCATCCAATTTTTTGATCTGATATCTACAACCACTACAGACCATAACATTATGGTGTTTTACCTGCAACAAGCAATACATGAAAATATTACACAATGATTCAATAGTTATGCAAAAATATATGGAAAAGAACAACATGTATGTCAAAATGTAATTTGCAAAATAAAATATTTAGAGTGATTGATTAATATGCTTGCCATTTTATCTTTTAAACCATATGCTAAATAAATTTTCCTTTCTGTAATATTTCTCTCTCCATTGCAATGTGTTGCTTTTACCAATGAAGCCACACCTTCCCATGATATTACATGACCTGATTGTTTGCATCATTCAATCCATACCTTCATCTAGTCAAGATTATTTGCAATGTATAAATGAATTGCATCCCATTCTTGACCAACTTCCAGATGACAATAATCATTAAAATGAAGGACATGTATAAGTTTCCTGAACAAAGTATATGCTCTTAATTGATGTAATAAATAGAAAATACAATTAGAATATGAACGATATAATAAACATAGACTAGATAATAATTACCTTTCACCTTCCTCAATCTACCTTTCCCCTTCAGTTTCTCCCCTTCAAATTTTTTATTGGAGTCTGGATCACAAATGCGACGTAAATTGAGCTTTGATGCTAAAGTAGGGATATATTCACTAACATACAACTTGTTTTGGTATACCATATATCCTTCCATAATAGAACCCTTATCATGTGTTCATTGTCTCACCAAACCTGTCATAAACTTCAAGTGCCTCTCAACCATCCACATGGACCTTGAGTGCACAAATCCACACAACTCAATCTCCTCAACTTGGTGTATGAGCTAGTGTTCCAGTGCATTGAAAAACGTCGAGGGTAGATGCTTCTGCATTTCACACATGATACAAGGGATTTCTCTCCTCCAATACTTTATGTCTTCTTTATGGATTTATTTAGATGTCAACCATCTACAAGTGACGTAAACCAATAACGATATTTAACAAAAAAAACATTCAATTACATATCATGAAATAGGGCACAAAAAACAAATATAAATTATATGGATAATTAAAGATAAACTAAACACGTGCAACTAATTGCTAGTTACCTCATGTATTTACCAACATTATATATAAATTGGTTGATATTGTTGTCAAAGTTGTCAGGAGAGAGAGAGGTAGAACATATTGTATCAATATACAAACCACGCCATTTAATAAGGAGTATACAAACAGAAAAAAATATATATATATGCAATAAAATGAAAAAAAGTAAATTATATGGACATAACAATAATAATTACCTTGATGTAGACATGCCAATCATGTGTTTTGACCCCCGCAAAATCACCTTTTTTATGATATTCTTCAAGTTCGCACAAAACCCAATGGGAAATTTAATTCTCTGCATTACTTATTTGACAAAATTGATTTTCTGCTCCATAGACATCCATGGAATTGAGTTTATATTAACTTCATCTCCGTTTCTATGAAATTGGATGAGGTCTCTCATTGCATGGTTGCTTTCTTGAATGTCTTTTCAAGCTTTCACAATTTTATCTTTCTCCCTCCTTAGCTCCAGTAGTCGCCATAACTTTTCATCCAAATTCTTTCCAATATGCATTGTATCAAACAAATGAGCAATTTGTAGATGCTCATAGTAGGGAAACTTGCTGAATTGCATTGGATAACTTTTCATTCCTCGTGGAAGCCCATTAATTCCTTCATGATCATGATGGACATCATGAATATTAGTTTATAAATAAATTACATCATAAATCAAATATGTCCACTACATTAAACAATTCACAATAAAAATTAAAATACTTAATAATTCATATACGATGATCCATACGTACCATGATGCCAATTTCTATTGTATTGCATCTTCCAAAGGTGAGGTGTCATTCTCCCTAGTTTTAATGCAATCTCCTGTTTCCCATTGAAAAGGTTTTTTTCAGTTGTTCTATACCTGTGATTCTTAGAGAGGAAATGCCTATACTCATCAAACACCTCCTTTCTTAAGATTTTTGAGCGATGAGATTTTATCTTAGGACCACAAACTGGACATGAAAATTTACCCCATGTCTGAAGACCTACAATATACAGATATGGAATATCTATGTCAATTATAAATATATACAAACTATATTAACTACATATAATTAAATGCAATTAAAGTGGAACTTAAAAATGCAAACCACAAAATAGGGTTAACCGAGTGGCATCATGTATTGTCCATACAACCATTGCATGGAATTGAAATTACCTTTGTTGCATTGGTCTAGATACGTCATACAAAGTGATTCCATTCCATAACTTCACTGAGATCATCTATAAGAGGTTCGATATATACATTCATATCTTTGACTTGGAACTTACTTGATTGATTTGAAGTACATATAAAATATATCATTATGAGAACCATTAAGATATATAAACCATGCACAAGAGTAAAATAAAAAAATATACAAATGAAATTAGGAAACATACTATGACAAATGAGATGCCACAATTGCATTAGAAATAAGACTGTTGTAAACACAAAATACCTGGAATAATCATCGACAACATTATGTTCTCCCTCTTTATTGACAACCATGGAGGAATGTTATTGTTGACAACAAAAATAGGCCACACCGTGTAAATGGATTTCATCTATGAAAATGGATTAACACCATCTGCTGCCAAAGAAATGCTAAGATTATGTGGTTCTTTTTTAAAGTGAGGCCACTTTTCTTCCATATCTATAAAAGCAGAACCATCTGCATGCATTTTAATAACATTATCTTGACTCTATTCTTGGCATGGTAATCCATAAATTGCATTATGTTTTTGCACCTGAACAGTCGTTGCAAACGTGGAACGATGGGAATATAACGAAGAACCTTCTGAGGCACCTTTTTTGTTACTTTTTCTGTTCAATATGTACTTATATGACATTATGGAAATTTTGTTGCAAATTCATGCTGATTATAATATATAGCATGGTCATCAGGGCATCCATGAATTGCTTCATAATGAATTCCAATATCTTTCATGATGGAAAATAAATCTTGATATGTGTGAGGTAAAATATTTGATGGTGGTAACAAAAATTCAGCTATCAAGCTACAACAAAAGAAATACAAATGTATTTAATGTAATAAATAAATAATATTAACGAAACACACTTCATTCGTATGATGATCAATAACGAGTTAACAATACAATTATTAGAGGAATACAGATAAACTTTATCATGATCCTATATATGTGATGGATTATTTTACATACCTTAGCATCTGTGTGATTGATATGTTTGAAATACCATTCATAACTTTCAAGATCATTATCAACAATACAACAGAGAGAATATTTGTTTTGGACCCTTCATAAACGGGTTCATATGCCTTATTGAGAAGAGGTATATCATGAATATCATCAAAGTCATCATCATTTTCATTATCATCGTCATCGTCATCATCCATTCTAACATTAAATGAATCATGGATCAATGTATTTGTACGATCATCTTCAACTATGTTATCAACATGATCATCTTGTTAAATATGATTATTCACTTGTTCTCCATTAAAAATAGACGCTCTAGGATCTTGTTCCAGAACTTGTTCTGAAAGCACTTCCTTTGGATGATATGTCGTACGGTGTATTTCCTTTATAAATACATGGAAACATCAATAGATATACATTAATATAGGAAATATTAAAATAATACATAAATTTAGAAAAGTAAAGAATATAAATTTTTTTATAATGCTAAATCTACAAATGGGCGATATTCATTCCCCCCCTCAGCATCTCCATGTTACTTGCAATGTTTTGTGGCTGTTAAGATCAATATTATTCTCCTCTTAAATCCCCTACATTGAGTACATGGACAATAACATTTTCCATCACCCCTTCGTTTCGCTGCATCCCATTGTCTAGCAAGCAATAATCGATTGTTTTCATTTGGATGAGGAATATTTCTATTTGACATTTTGTCACAAATTTCGTGAATGAATACTATCGAAAATATTAAAAAATCAAGTTCCATGCATCCCAATTTTCTCAAATGGAGGTTTGTCGAATATTAAAAAAAATTCACACAAACCGTTTGTCGAAGAAACAAAAAATTCCTGCAACCTCCCATTGAAGAATAAAACAATTCCTAAAACCGTCCATCGAGGAATAAATAATTTCCACAAACCGTCCGTTGCTTCTATATAAAACATGCCGGAATGTTTAAAAATGCTTAAATTTATAATTGCACCATCCTCGAATATCTGACAATGTGAGCATAGTTACCATTGGAAATATGGGTCAAACTATTTGAAATATGTCTTTATATTATTACAAAAAATATCCCAACCACGTCGAAAATATGACACCCTCATCATTGGATATCCAACAATATCATCTTCACATTTTTGACACCCCTTTGTCGAAGATCCAATGCCATCATCATTGAATTTTCAACACCCTTGTGTCGGATATCCGATGACTGCGCCACCGATGTGGTCGTCACAAATCTGACAAGTTACAATTGAAAAACCTACGCTACCGACATCAGAAATTCAACGACGATAAAATAATTTGGAAGGTACAGTACTTTTCATCATTGAAATTAGACACATCCATACGTTACGTCAGATTTCATCGAATTCTGTCGTAGGATTTTGAGTTCAAATCCTATTGTGTTAGTTTTGGGGTTGCATACATTACAATCATGGTGATCTCGTCTTTTCTTAAACACACCTATAGGATTTTTTGACACTCAATTTCATTCCTTGTTTTTTTTAATGCTCTTGGTTCAAATTCCTCAAGTGTCCTTCAATGGATTTAAGAATTAAGTGGAAACTCTCCATAACTCGATATAAGATGTGTGAATGGAAAATTTCCAAATCTGTTGGAATCGTGACATTATATTAGTGACTAGGGACACCCCTATCCAATGACCTCATGGACTGAACGTAGTACAATTTGTTGATTTTTTGGCAAGTAGGGATATTCTCAGTAACATGTAATTCATTTTCTTCATTAGAGAGTGAATTTTTGAAATTTGTTTCAAGTGAGAATGTGGGAATCATGGTCATCTTGACCTTTCCAAACACTATTGCAAAAGGTAACAACATTAAATTATGTTTCTCGGTTTGTTTTTTATTGCACTAGTTTAAATTTGCCAAGTGGCACAAATTGGCTTTTGGTAGTGAGTTGAAACTCCCCATAGCTTAATAATCGAGGTTCATATGTTCAAACCATGAGTTCTATTGGAATTGTGACATTAGAATTGCACTAGGGACACCCTTATAGAGTGATTTCATGGACCAAATGTTGTCTATTTTGATGATTTTCACAACTAGGGTTTTTCTTAGTAACATGTAATGCAATTTCTGCATTAGAGGTAAATTTTTTTAAAAATGTCTCAGGTGATGATTTTTGTGACTAGGGTTTGCTCAGTAACACGTAATGCAATTTCCTTGTTAGAGGGTGAATATTTGAAAACCTTTCTAAGTGAGGATGTGGGCATCACAACCATCTTGAACTTTCCAAAACACTTGTATAAGGTAACAAAACTTAATTATATTGCTCAGTTTGGTTTTTATGCATTAGAGGAAATTTCAACTCAAAATGGGCCTCCTAAGGAAAATTAATAAAATAATATTTATTAAATTTAGAGGAAGAAAAGAAAAAACTACTTTTTTTGTTCGTATTTTCGACATATCTCCCTGTGTGTTTACTCAAATTTTGATCAGGAGAGCTCGTTGGATGAGGAATTAAATTATGCATCCAACGAGTACCCACTCAGCATGATTTTGATGGGCTCCTCTACCCCAAAAACAATAAATACCTAAAAAAATGTGATGATGATGTCATCATCACATTTTTTCAGTTATTTCATGTTTTTGTGGTAGCGGGGCCTACCAAAAGTATGCCAAGTGGGTAATCATTGGATGCATAATCTAATTCCACATACAATGAGCTTTCCCAATTGAAATTTGAGTAAACAAACAGGGAGACATGTCGAAAATACAAACAAAAAAGTAGTTGTTTTTATAATACCTATCCCCAAATTTATATTCAAAATTNCTTTTTGAATTTTAAAGAATTTTGATTGGCTAATACATGATGACATGGAATTTGTATTATTTTTGGAAGGCCCATTTTAAATTGAAATTTCCTCTAATGTCCTTAGTTGAAATATGCCAAGTGTCCCTGAATCGAATTGGTCAAGAGTTGAAACTCTCCATAAATATATAACCTAGGCTTGGATGGAAAAAAAGCCAATTTTGTTGGAATTGTGACATTGAAGTATAAATAGGGACACTTCTATACAACGAATTCATGGACTAAACGTTGTCTATTTTGACGATTTTAACAAGTAGGGTTTGCTCACCAACATGCAATGCAATTTTTCATTAGAGGGAAAGTTTTTGAAAAATGTGTCGATTGAGGGCATGGGCATCGTGGTCATCTTAGCATTTTCCAAATAAACCTATAGGAGGTTATGGTAGCCAATTCCATTACTTGGTTTTTTTATGCCCACTGTTGGAAATTTTCAAGTGTCCCTGAATGGATTATGGTAGTGAGTTGAAACACCATAAATTGATAAGTGGTGCTTGCATGGAAAATTTTTCATTTTCATTGGATTTGTGGCATCATAATATATCTAGGGACACTCATATCCAGTCTTTGCTCAATAACATGTAATGGCATTTTTTCATTAGAGAGAAACTTTTTGAAAAATTTTCTAAGTGAGGGAACTAAAATTGTGGTCAGCTTGGCCTTTCCAAAAAATTTTGTTAGGAGGTTATGGAACTCAATTCCATTGCTTAGTTTGGTTTTTATGGCCCTTATTTAAATTCCCCAAGTGTCCATGAATGGATTTTGGTAGCAAGTTGAAATTCACAATAACTCAATAACTAAGGCTAGGATTGACAAATCGTTAGTTCCATTAGAATTGTGACTTCATAGTACCACTACGAAACCCCTCTCTAGTGAATTCACGGATCAAACATCGTCTATTTTGATGATTTTTGCAACTGGGTTTTTTTTCAATAACAACTAATGCAATTTTTCATTGGAGGGTAAAATTTTAAAAAATGTGTCAAGTATTTCCCTTCCTCTCCTGTTGACCTAGGTTCAGATCCTTAGTTGAAAAAAAAACCACAATATATCATCCCGATAAAAGAGGACATTGTTGAATGCACCTGCGACGCATATGCAATCTCACCTGAGATATCTTATTAGCAATTTTCAGAACTAGGTTTATGTTTTTATGTAGGGATCTGTACGTGTGCATTACTTTATCAAATTACTAAACTGAAGTCGAGGATTATAATTCTTATTCATTTTGTATCATTCAATATAATAGTATAATTACCATTCTACCCATATTGTAGTATTCAACATAACATTCTTATCAGATATTCATTCAATAAGTGATGTTACACATACATATATGGGATTCTTCATAAACATATGCAGTGTGACATATTCATATCTACTTATTCACAACATACATGGATTCAACATAAACACATTATACAATGAAACATAGAGACAACAGTTAACATGGGAAACCATCTCAGAAAAACCACAAACGCACTCTTCATCTAGCATGAGAAATATGTTAGAACCTATTGTCTGTTCACTTAGCTTGTAGACTCTTATCTAGGTATTCTTTACAAATCATTCAAAATTTTCTCCTCTCATGCTCTTAGGGTTTGGGACTATTTCTTTCTTCTCTCCTTTACTCCTCTCTCGATTTGCACACGATCTTCACTAATCAACTAATCACCAACCAACCTCAACCCTGCACACAACTTGGGTTTCCCCTTTTATAAGCTTCTACCTATCTTAATCAACCGAATATTTTCTATTAGCTGACAGACTGCCATTTCCATTTTTATACATTCAACTACAACTCAAAATAGGCATTGTCAGCCCAAAAATACAATTATTCTTTATTACCAAAAGCGTGATTTATTCTAACTAACTCCTTACCCACAATCAACCAAACTATCATTTTCAACAGTTATACTCTTCTTCTATCATGGTTCCTTTTTTCATTGGTATTTTTGTCACAACTTCTCTTCCTTCGTAGACTCTTATTCCATCACAACTCTTCTGGTGACCGACATATTTATCTTTCCAAACATAATTATGGTCGAATTCTGATTAAATTTTCTTAGGTCCAATAGGCCCCCAACACTCACATGTGCCTCATCCCAAGCCACATTGGTCTGAAACCTCCATTGTGACAACCTTAATTTGAAAATATTAAAATATTTTCATTATCCATGTAGTCTCCTCCCATACTTCTACTTTCGTCTTCTTCAAAATTTCCACAAGTTTGGAACCGATGTATTATGAAAGTTGTAAGTCTTGTTGATTGTATTGCTTGTACTAATTTTTTGTGTACATGTTGAATCATCCCTGTAACTTTTTCTACCTCTTATTGTAGTTTTGCAACCCTGTCATTCCTCTTTTGTTATTTCCCCTCCATTTTTTTGACCTGTTTCTCTATCCTCTTTATGTCGATAGCCTTAGGCATTTTCCATGCTAATGACAGCTTCTTCATTTCACTCTTTAGCTGGTTCACCTATGTCTCAACAGTGCACAACTATTCTGTGATTTTCTCCAACTCGTCCTTGTCGATTAAAGATTCCCACATCTAAGAAAATTAGTCGACCTCTTTTGCACAAAGTGCCTTTCCCTCTTCTATTCTCTTCGCAGATTCAATTATTGCTTTTATTCTCTCTTCTGGTACTTTTGGAGGTGTACTGGGTGTCACTTATGCTTCCAACTCAACGAAATTCTTGCAAATTTTTTTTGCAATCTCACCAAATTGAAACACTTTGGATTCTGTATATATCTCTTGCGTAATGCCTTCATCAATGAAATTGTTGCAAGCAAGTATTATGACTATGTCAAGCCTGTTCCTATTCCCCTCCAAAGTCTTAGATTTCTTCTATGTTTCTTTGACTATTTTATTTATCTTATGAACTGTCTTGTTTGATTCTATAACTTGATTGACCAATATGTCGTCTCTGACCTTCATTTCTATGAATGTAGTTCTTCATCAACGGAAAAATATTTTTAGTGCACATAGTGATAGATTCAGTTAGAGGGGTGCAAAATTTAACTAGTACTCTGGGATGATAGGATTACTTTCAGAGGACGTCAGAACTACATACATACATACATATATATATATATATATTAAAAATGTTCTGGCACGTATCGTTCATGAATTTGATCATCATTCAATGTCATGCACTTCTCTACCACAAAACTTGGCTCCAACTTATATTCCATTATTTTTAATCCTTCATAATTTATCCCGTCGACATCAGCCAATCCCTTTGCTTTCCAAATATTCTTTTGATGAAAAAAAAAGTTCATCGATGTCACCTAATATATCTTGAGATTATTTTAACATTGAGGATGAAGTCGTGGGATCTTACCATTATTTGTTGTTATCTAAAATCCTATCGAAACAATTTCTTTTACAAATAGATAATTTTCATTTTTCTTTATTTTGATCTTAGCCTCATCAGTTGATCAGGACGGAATATAGTCTGGCAGCATGCTCACAGATCCTAGTTCTTCAACTTCTCGTTGTGGTATTATTTCTTTCTTACAACTACTAGACCATTTCCTCTTCGACGTGCCAGGTGGGTTTGGTCCTAACTTCACTTAGGGGATGAATGTTATATGTTCAACTTCCTCTGTAACCATATATGTTGGTGGAACAAATGTGGTAGAGTCTTCCATCATAGTTGTAGGTGAAGGTGTCTTGACACTTGATTCTACAACAATTATTTTACTAGAGATAGAGATGACCAAAATATGTGAAAAATCGCCTTGGCTCTTACAGGTGCAGACACAATAACTCATCTTACTCAGTTGGGGGCAAATAGAATGAAAAAAAATTTAGTGCGAAGATGATATACATTCACCCATTCAATTAGTCTTTTCTTCACACAAGCAAGCAATAATTGGAAAGGTAGCACTGATTTCTATTGCATGGGGCAATCATTTGAATCATTATAAGGAAACCATCATTCAACCCTCACTTTTTCTGTCACTTTAGTGGTAGTTATTGTGTAGTAATGACAAAAAGGACCAAAAAGTATGCCGACAAAATATCCCACGTCCTCAATTTAACTATGGCGAGCTTTCTTTTTCCAACCAAATTCCATCATGCGAAAGGAATTTTCTTCCCATGACCGAGATTCAATCATCGACACCTTTCTTTCCTTTGTGATAGATGGATAGTCTTTGCGACATTTTTTCATCTTCAATAGGTAGATATTCAACCGACACTTTTTTTTAACCTACAATTTAGAGGAATTCTGTGACCAAACAACCATATTTGTTATAGAATTAAGAGTTAAAATTCTGTGTCTTTTTTTCTTTTCAATCGACCAAGTCGCGATAATCCTTGTAAGTATTTAAATGAATTCCATTCACCAATCCTTTGAAAGGAGTTCCATCTAATTTATGTAGTTGCTCTAAGCCTCCTTGAGTGATTCGAATAACAACATACACCCCAGCCAATGTGTTTTGAGCTTACCAGGGTGCTTAAAAAACTTGTTGTCATCTAGGAGGACAAGTCCTCTGACCTAAAAATGTTTATTCTTAATGTGGTGGTCATGCCATAATTTATGTCATTCCTTATCAACATTTTGGTGATAACCTGTAGAAAAACATTCTTCCTCTAATTGTACAAGCTGCGATAATATTTCTTTGACAACACCAACATCAGTGATTTCATTAATTGTAGCAAGTCTTAGACTGGGTACAATGTATTCCATTGACATAAAAACCTATTTCTTATACTAATAGGAATGGAGTTTGCTATGTCAACTTCTGACAGGCTATGCGATATTCCCATAGTACCACAAAAATTCTATGGTCCCAATCATGTCTTTGAACATTGGAAATCTTTGGTAATGCATTCTCGAGGATCTTGTTGAATATCATGAAAACACCATTCACTTGTTGGTGATTTTGTGTAGTATTTCTATGTTGTATTTGGAATTCTTTAGTTAATTCTTTGATTATCTGATTGAAAAAGTATGTTCCCTAATCACTTATCAAAATATTTGGGCATCTGAATCTAGTCACAACATTGTCGAACAAAAATTTGGCAGTAGTTGTAGTAGTCCAATCCTTTAATAGTGTTTCTTCATCACATCTAGTTAGGTAATATGTCACAGCATAAATGTATCTTGCACCCATTCGCTTCCCTGCTGGATTAATACGTCTAAAAAAATCAAACTCCCATTTTTCAAATGCCTACCAAGTTATCTGAGGTTCTACCAGAATTTCATCCTGTCACAAAAACGTTTCGATTCTTTGAAAGATATCACACTTGCAAAAATATTCTCTAGCATCCACATGGAAACACTACAACAAATTTGACTTTTAGGGGCATTTTTCTTCCGCCTCCAAAAATCACTTTTGGGGACGGTTTTGGCTTTGGAGGAAGTCTTTACAAAACTGACCATAATAGCACCGACACTAAAAGTTTTGAATTTTAGGGGAAGTTTTAGAAGAGAT
>LPNX010961273.1:0-15693 GCA_001517045.1 Pseudotsuga menziesii | reverse complement strand
CAAAAGTCGCTTTTAAGGGCGGTTGTAAACCCTCCTCATAAAAACCTATGGGGTCAGTTCCAAACCCTCCCCCCCAAAATTCCTTATTACAAAACTTTGGGAAGTTACAAACCTCACTCATAGGAACCTACAGGGGTGGTTTCAAACCCCCTTCGTAGGTACCTACGGGGGTGGTTCAAAATCCCCCCTAAAATTATTTATTACAAAACATTGGGGGTGGTTATAAAGCCCCCTCTTAAGTACCTACGAAGGAGGTTCGAAACCCCCCTAAAACTATTTACAAACATTGGGGGGAGGTTATAAACCCCGCTCGTAGTTACACACGAGGGAAGTTCAAAACCATCCTTAAAATTCTTTATTACAAAAATTTGGGGGCGGTTATAAACCCCCCATGTAGGTACCTACAAAGGTGGTTAAAAAATTCCCCTAAAACTCTTTTCAAACCTTTGGGGGCGGTTATAAACCCCCCTTGTAGCTGGTACCTACGAAGGTTGTTCAAAACCCCCCTAAAACTATTTACAAACCTTTGAGGGTGGTTATAAATCCCCCTTGTAGGTACCTATGGAGGTGGCTTGAAACCACCCCTAAAACTCTTTAGAAACCTTTTGGGGTGGTTATGAACTACCCTCATCTAAACTTATAGGGGGTGTTTTGAACCCCCCTCGTTGTAACATACAAAGGAATTTTTGAACACCCCCCCGTAGTGAGATATGAATTTAGTTTAGAACCCCCCTTGTAGCCATAATAAAAAATAATAAAATATATTTTATTTAAAATATCAGGATTGCAATATCATTAGGGAACGAAGGAATCGAACCTTCAACCTCCTTCTTGTAAAGCAGGAGCTATTCCATTGATATAGAACCCTTTAAAAATTTGTGAAAGGGGCAATATTAACACCAATACTGAATCCTTTGTAATTCTAAGGAAAGAATAAGAATCATAACATTGTTTCTCACTTGAGAGGTCTAAGGAAGTAATCTGAATGAAGGAAGAATGTACCAACTAAGGATTCCTCTTGTGACTTGTATCTAGATCAACAAAGGATAGACCCTTTGTTTAAAGGAGAAAATCCTCAAAATACACTATAGACATAGGAGATGAGTTTCATATACAAGCCAAACAATGCAATGGAGAATGATTCACATGCAATGGATCATGGTTCTAGAGCATAGAATAGTCTACCCCCATGAAAGTAGTAGTGTCAAAGTATAAAATTTTGAAATAAGAAAATAAGTTGAATTCTTATTATACTTTCATTGAATATTCTTCCCTCATGAAATTAGGAGTGCAATAATACAAAATTTCAAGTGGGACATGCACTTGTAAATGAATTTCTTTTAAGAATTTGTTGCATAAATAATATCCAATAGAAAGAAAAGAGAAAAGAGTAGTTACACTATTTTTTCGTAAGATGTGATTGGAGCAATATATATATATATATATATATATATATATACGGCATGCTCACAATAGAATCTTCATGGATGGCATATTGAATCTTCTTGGGGGCTTGGGAAGGGTTATATCTGTGTGGTGCTTGGAAATGAAGAGGCAACCCAGTGTATGTTGCTAAATGGGACTTGAATTATGGCGAGTGCAACAACCAATGTTCAATCTGGGTGAGACAATTTTTCCAGGCCTGAGGCTTTACCAAATTTGGAAAGAAATTCTTTGAGATTTCTGGCTTCTTGGACTGAGGGGTACCCTAGCATCATGGTATTGTACAAAAAATGTTGATAAGTTTTATTATGGGCACCCACAAGAACCTGCTACCCAAATATGATGCAATGGTAGTGCGAAAGAGGGTCAAAACAATAACTTGCACGCACCTCCTTGATGCACCCACACACTCCTGCTTCAGCAGTGGTAAACCTCCACGGTGGATTTCCAGCATGGGCAAGAAGAACATGCACGCACCCCTAAAGGTGCCCTAAAGAAACATGTGTGTGCTTGTGCGTGCACACGTATGTGGATGCATGCACATGTTTGGAGTGATCACACATAGGGACACATGCACGTTTCTACGCTTAAAAAAAGAAGTGAAAAATTGTTTTGTTTTCTACCCACCCGCGAGCATGCAAGGAGGCATTAACGACCCCCCAAGCAGACAAAAATGACCCCCAAGGATTCAAACAAAATTTCCCAAATTTCCTAAAACGATGTTGGAGTAAGTTAAATAGAGTAGGAATGCAATTTTTTTGTTTACTTCAATGTTTTTTATTTCTTTCAAATAATATACAAAATTAAAAAAAATGAAAATCAATTGAAATGGGAAAAATTTGATATTGCAGCTACAAATTACCTAAACACAATGAAAAATACCAATGAACCATCCCAAGAAATTAATGAAACAAACCAATCGGAGGACCGAAACCCTGAATTAAACCAAGAAAACCCCAAAGATGAAATACATGGGGATTTAAAACAATTAAGAATTTTGAGTGATGAATTAAAGAACACTAAGGAACCCTCTCGGGTTTCTCTCGCCACATCACTACAAAACATAATAGAATCTATCAACATTTCCCATGGTGAGATAACCAGTTTGAGAGAATATAGGGCTCGAATGAGAGAGCATTATAGAACTCATATATCCAAAGAGGATATAAAAAACCTGAATATCACAAAATCCCAACTGTGGAGAAAATTTACAGATCCGAGAATAGGACAGCCTCTAGATGTGAGGAAGAGGCAAGTTTGCATGGATTGGTGTAATTATCAGCCATGGAGAGATAACTAGAGGAAGATATGGCTCATTGTTTTTGACAGTCCTCCATGCAAAAATGTCGAGGTCCCATAGTATTTTCTCGGGAAACTGTAGGAAGAGTTTATGTTATGGTTCCATGTGAACTACTTAGACATCACCGAGTTCCAGGGCGTCAATTTTATCTCATCCCAAGATCGACCTCATGCCCAGTGGAACACACTAAGAGGACCTCCTAGACCTAGGCGAGAGCCAAACCTGCTTCCTCAACCCCCTGGTTTAGCTAGTGATACATATGAAATCCATGATTCCATTAGACATGCCACATGAAACCTTCTCAGGCATACCACATTTTTTGCTATGTTTTCCCAGAGTGAGCAGGACCACCCCAAGAGACACACTTCTGCATGGTCTACTGGCGGTGAGCCAGGGAGAGAAGCTACAGGTGGTAGCCAGGATGTTCCATATAGCTCGACGGGATCAGTGCCACATCATTTTTATTGTTATGGGAATCCATGCCAGGTTCCCATGCAGGAGAATTCCACAGAGAGCTACCCACACCAGGTTAGTTATTGTTTTATTTAATGTTCAAGTATTGAGTATATGTTACACAATCTCATAATTTATAATAAATTAATCTTAGAATCATATGTTAATGACTTGATTTTTTTTAATGTACATCTATTTAGTGTTGAGTCTCCAACACCTGGGTGGGAGTACGTTTGTTCCTCCAACCTATATGGAGCCATGGCAGCTGTAGAGGACATCACGACACCATACACACAGGTATTTTTCTTTCAGTAATTAAATTTAATGTTAGTAGTTAATGTTTTCATCCAATGTAGTTAATATTTAGTAATTGAATCTAAATATTTTTGTGCAAATGAACAGGTGTTCGTAGGATTGAGTGACCATCCATCCCTGCTGAGGATCAGCAGATCCCCTTGTGAGCAGGTATCTTGTATTATAGTATAAATTTCATTTCATTTTTGATGGCTTAGATTTGTATAGTTATATTTTTTATGTACTAATATATGAGGCCATGAATATGTATGAAGTTCAACATACATAGGAATGTCAGTGTCACTATATCTCCACCGGCTGCTCTTTTCCCACCATATATGCTAGATGTAGCCCTTGGTATACATGTACCTTTCCCTGCATCCCTCCCCACCTTGTTCCATCCATCCCTTGCCTCCCATCCACTACCACACTTCCATCCAGCTCCCCCTTCTTCATCACAGCCTTCGCTCACTCCCCGTTGCCCCACCTATCCACCACCACACTTCCATCTAGCTCCCCCATCTTCATCACAACATTCGCTCACTCCCCCTCACCCCACCCATCCACTCCTTACCCTTGCAGTTTCCCATGTTTCCACCCTCCCCCTTCCGACCACATTACACCATCCATCCACATTCACCCATCCCTCCACCCCATCCCAGACCTCATCCCCCTCCCCCATATTCCCCCACTACCCTCGTTTCCTCTTCCATGGTGGCCCATTCCATTCTACAGCTAGTTGGCGTTTAACATCATACATCACCACTTCTCCTAATCTAGTCCATGCCCTCTCCCACCATGCCCCCTAGTGTTGTAGCCAATGTCGATGTGGCTACATCCTTCACTATTCCATCCACCCTAGAATCAGAGCAGGTTGTCCAACCCACTACTCCACCTGCCACCCCTGAGGACCAGTCGATTTCTCCACCTGCCTACCCCCAGGATTATCCTATTGTGTTCATGTTGAGATTGATTAGTTTATAAAAATATGTTGTAATATTAATGAAAATTATCATAGGTAGTAAATTGTATGATTTATCTTACTATTTAAATGTTGTAGGGTGGCATTGCCGAGAGACTTGGATCACGGAGGAGGGTATCCCACTCAACACTTACGGTCTCATCTCAGGTGAGCTATTTAAAATTTGAAAATGTAATTTTGATTTTTTAATTGTTTTTTGTACTTGTATAATTTCCTGTATGAGTTGACATTTGATTGTTTTCATTTCAGATCCCAAGGGGAGGTGGTCGAAGCAGCCAGAAGAATCGAGCTTCCTCTAGCTCGAAGAAGAGGAAGCTCAATTTTGGAGGTGCACGTGGGAGATCTAAGGGTGGGAAAGAGGATTGAGAGACCCTCCTATGTACACTAGACATGATGTGGCATTTTGGCATGAGTTTCCATATTTTGTATAGGGAATGAGTTGCCATATTTTGTATATGGCACAAGTTTCCATTGTATAAACATTGGGAACGATGTTCCCTTTTTCACTACTACTGTATATCATTGGAAATTTTTGTATATTAATATATCATTTTGTACTTTTTTATATTACTTTGCCTTTTATTACAGATTTGCATGGATTATGTCGAATGCAGTAGTAGTTTACAGTTTATGCGCTTGCAATACTTATTGTTGACGAAGCAATAAAGTCTGTATGTTCACAGTAAAATTCATAAACATGTACAATAACAATGATAATTGAACTCTAATTCCTATAGAACCCTAACTCATATTGAACCAACATACTATTACCTACAATCTTATTCATTGTCCAAATTGCAATAGAAAGCACTTGTTTTCCTTGGTTATTTACATAGTAATTATTGTCTCATTTTGCAAGCTAGAAATTGATATTGGAATGATCTTTTCTTACCATTTGATTGACTGGAAATTTCATAGTATTGATGAGTTGAGAATCATATTGAACATGACTGTTGTTGGCTTGCATTTGTTACATCTACTTGGCAAACATTGATTTTGATAAATTTGGCAATTCATATCATTTGAAGACGAAGTTGACATTGCTTACTCTCATTGAATAAATACATATTTGTTATGCTATTGTTGAGCACTTGCAATTTTAATGATCTATTTTACTAGTTGAAATTTTAATGATTTAAGGGTTAGCATGCATAACCTAGGGTTTAGAATCAATGAGGAAACCCTAACCCTAACTAAAGTTTAAAGGTTAGCATGCATAACCTAGGTTTCCTCGTTAGGGTTTATAAACCCTAATCATCTTTCATCATAGAAGCACATGGAGTTTCAGACAAGTCTAGCACCAGTTTCGATGTCAACATGTCTATCCTAGGATGATTCGTCAAACCCTAGGTCTTTGACTATTGCTTCAACACAATCACCAAGACTTGCATGGAAAATCAACTAAACTTAAAAAAATATTCCTCTAAGAATGGCATCAAAGGAAGCTCAAGACTTATCAAGTTAAGTTTTCCATGGTCTATCCCTAACCTCCATGTATCGCACAAGAACAAGACTACAATATCACCAAAGACATTAGCTCTTTTCTTTGTATCTTCTATAGGGTTGGAACCCTAATTATACCTACTTTCCCTTCACAACAAGAGCTATATATTCTGCAAGACAACCATAATTTCCTATTGTATTATATCTCCTTCTCCAAGGTTTACTTACATATATAAACCCTAGTTTCCTCATGCATATCCAATTTTCATCATGTAATGCATTCCTCCTCTAGTTGTGTACCACATCTTCTTGTTCCCAATTCTCCTCGACATATGTGTCATAGGTGGTTACAATGCTCCAATGCTTATCCTCAATATGTGTTCCAAGGTGGTTACTATCCTCATTTGATTCTCCTCAACATGTGTGTGAAGGTGATCACTATGGTCCAATATTTTACCTATCTTCATCCTAATAGCACAAGGAAACCCAACAAAATAAGCCCTAGTCCAAGTGTACGTTGACACCATTAAGATACATCCCTTAGGGCACTCTTTCAAAGTATATAACATATCCAAAATCCTCTTATTATAGAAAATTACAACATCAATAAATCTACTGAGAAAAACCCTAGTTTACGAAACAAAAGAACATTAAAGTCTATGGGCCATGCAAATGCGGTGGAGAGGGCCCACTAGAGGTAATGGCATGCCAGGAGACCAACGAATTCGATGGCTCATCGATCCAACCTCCAGTTGCAGAGTTATGTTGAGTTGGAAGTCACATGAAAATGCCATTCAAGGACACTTGGTCACTCTTAGTCTAGGAGCGAAAAACCAAATGGAGTAGCAAGATCGCATGGAATAGGCTCCGATACATGTGTATGGCCAATGCTGATATGGTAACACCACCAAGACTGGCATAGTGGAGCGTTTTGTAGAGTTGACCCACAAATGCGAGAGTTGCATTGGAGGAAACTGAGCAAAACCCTATTTTATGAAACCGAAGAACATAGAAGTCACTGGGCCATGAAAACACATTGGAGAGGGACCACTAGAGGTAATGGCATTCCCAGAGACCAATGAAGTTGACATCTCGTCTATCCAACCTCTAGTTGTCAAGTTATGTCCAATTGGAAGTCACATGAAAATGTCGTTCATAGACACTTGTTCACTCTTGGTCCGAGAGTGAAAAACCAAATGGAGAAAAATATTGTATGCCATTGGCTCCGATAGGTATGTATTGACAATGCCGATATGGGAACACCACCAATACTGGAATGGTGGAGGGTTTTGAAGAGTTGACCCACCAATGCGAGAGTTGCATTGAAGGAAACTGAGTAAAACCCTAGTTTATGAAACCAAACCACATTGAATTTATTGGGCCATGCAAACATGGTAGAGAGGGCCCACTAGAGGTAATGTCATTCTAGGAGACCAACAGAGTTGATGGCTCATCGATCCGCCCTCTGATTTCTGAATTATGTTGAGTTGGAAGTTGCATGAAAATGTCATTCATGGACACTTGGTCACTCTTTGTCTGGGAGTGAAAAACCAAATGGAGCAGCAAGATTGTATGGCATTGGCTCTGATAGGTGTGTATGGCCAATACCGATATGGAAACACCACTAATACTAGGTCAGTGGAGTGCTTTGCGGAGTTAACCCACCAATACGAGAGTTTCATTGAAGGAAACTGAGCAAAACCCTATTTTAGAAAACCAAAGCATGTTGAATTCATTAGGCCATGCAAACGTAATGGATAGGGCCCACTAGTGGTATTTTTATGCCAAGATATCAACAGAGTCAACGGCTCATCGATCCGACCTCCGGTTGTCGAGTTATGTTGAGTTGGAAGTTGCATGGAAATTTCATTCAGGGACACTCAGTCACTCTCGGTCCAGGAGTGAAAAAAACAAATGGAGCAGCAAGATTGTATGTCATTGGATCTGATGGGTGTGTATGGCCAATGTTGATATGGGAACACCACCGATACTAGCACGGTGGAGATTTTTGTAGAGTTGACCCACCAATGTAAGAGTTGCATTGAAGGAAACTGAGCAAAACCCTAGTTTATGAAACTGAATCACATTGAATTCACTAGGCCATGAAAACATGGTGGAGAGGGCCCACTACTCAGCTTTCATACTCCATAAGGAACACAAATTTGTCATACTACTCAGGTGCCATATTCCATAGTGAGCAAGTCCAACTCTGATATCTCTGGAATGCAATTTGTTTTCCATCGATGTGGAAGGAAGTATACTATCTCATATCTCTACCGCTGTCTATGTCCCAATTGGGACACTTAATATGGAAGTAAGCAAGGAACTAAATTTCTCCAAAAAAGATAGAATAAATGTTAATTAGAAAGACATAATCCAAGTTGTCCGAGAAGACCTAAGATGGGTGTATTTAGCTATGGTATATGATGGAAACTGTATCTCTTAAACATGAACAACTCTTTGACCTTTCTCTATGTTATACCTTCTTCTTTCACATTAAATTCTAATTATTGAATCAAATAGAAGAAGGATAAAAACTTACTAGAATAGAAATTAAAATTTAGAGATGAAAGCATAATGAACAAGTCAAATACACTTACTCACATGCTTAATCCTCTTGCGCAACTCACCATAGAATGTTGACCGAGGATTTGATAGACGAACCGTCAGTTCCATTGGGATCGTGGCATGGGATTATGTCTAGGGTGACCTCCCACCCAACTCCACATGACCCGGGCATGCCTCCATGCCATATTTTGAAAACTAGGGTTTCTCCCAAGTGGTGTGTAAGTGCAATTACCCAATCTCATTCAATATACCCACTTGGATTCGTTCTCTTACTAATTGCCTCCATCAAACTCTCGTGCTATAAATGAGGAAAGAAGTAACGTACCTTGATTGATTTCTTGGTTGACATTGTCTGTCGATGGATGTTTGTGCCATCAATCAATTTTGTGAAGTGATAGACCAGAGAACCTGGTTTGTAATCCATGAATACATGCCCACTAGTTCTTCTTGATTTCCCATATAGTGTAAGATATTTACCCTCAACCACCATCGAGCCAATAGAAAATTCATTGCCTTCATCATCAATCAATGATCATTTCAGGATTTTCTTACCTTGAATGTATCGTGCCAACCAATAATCCATGCCCCATTCATTGTCTTTTGTGGCAACAACTGCATATATGTGTCCTTGTTGTACAAGTTCCGAGATATGGTTGTATTTTGTCAAAATTGCTGACTGAACATCCTTGAAGTTGGTTGTTTCACTGACTACATGTGGGTCTACTGCAAGTGACACACAATCCCAATCATCAACCTAATCCATGCATTCGCATTCATCCCATTCACCACTGCTACAAGGGTTGCAAAAGCAAGCAATTTTCTACATACATATTTCAAATAAGGGTTGTTTGAGCTTCAAACCAAATGAAATCCATGTGTTCCTTATAATGCGCTACAAGTATAGGAACGTGATCGATCTATGTCAACCACATGCCAAAAATTCCTGACTAGCCTTCCTACACCTATTGATGTATGTTGAACTTTAGTTCAGTATGAGATTGTTGCAGAGCACCATTGAACTATGGATTCCGCATCTTTAATGTGGGGGTTTCTGGTAAACATCATCTCCTGCCTTCGTAGTGCATTCTTGATGCATGTACCGGCCCTTTCATGCTCACCTTTATCATGCTTGGTCTCAAAGTAGTTCCATATATGCAGCACATTATAAGCCTTATGTAACATACTAATCCATTGGAAGACTCAGGAATTTTTGAACTGGCCTGCACAACCATCTGACCATATCCAATGTTGATCCATATGTATATCTCCCTCCTTTTGCTAATAATAGAAAATTCGAAAATAGTGTTGCACATAATGCATATCATGGCATCTATCATCACGTATGCAAACATTTGTTTCCTTCTATATTATCCTATTGTTAATGATGCTCTCAAAGCCATGCCTATACGTAATATGTACCATGATGCTAACTTGGTCGGAATGGTAGTATTGACTTTGAATTTCATTTTGTGGTTGAAGGGTGTAGTTTTCTACAAAATCGACAATTGACAATATGGTCCCAATGGGAAAGTTGTCCCTGCGTTTTCTATACTGCTCATCCAACCATCATGCTACATGCACATGTTGAACACGCTACTCGGTTTTCTTGTAGAATTCCATCAAAAAATCACATACCCATACCTATTTCCATGAAAACAAGGGTCGTATTAGAATGTCACCTTTAAAGAATGTATATGTAGAAACTGAACATGTAAGAGGAAAAACATGCAATAATCATTTGCACCTATGACTTCACCAATGCAATCTTTTTACTTTCCTTCACATCATCTGATTGATAGGTTACATACTTGAATCTTTGCATCTCCATGCTCATATTGCCAAATTGATGCTCATCGCTTCCATGAATGCAACAATTCAAAAGAGAAAACCCACTGCACCTGGAATAATTCCCATATAGACATGATTTTACATAGTATTTTTGTCCTTCATTCCTTGGACACATGATGCTAATGATAAAATATCTTAATGCATTTGGTGGTATTACAGATTCATTGCAGCCCTGCTCAAGGTTAGTATGCAAATCACAAAATATATGTTTATATGTTTCATAAAAATATTCATATTCTACATGGTATCTACAACAACATGTGTTTCGATCAATTCACATACGAATGTACCATGATTTACATTTCTTGAAGGACCTTTGGCCCAGGTTCAATTGTGTGTGCTCATTCTTGAATCTCTCATAGAGTTCATTCTGTGTTATGTCAAGGAAGTGTTTGACATGGGCTTCACGTTATGTAGAACATTTTCTTAGATTTAGCACATCTCTTTGATTAGATGAAGGTCTGGTATGATCATGAAATAAATTTTGTACTAAGTCCTTAACAACATCAATTAGATTCATATCTCGATGAGGCAACCTACCGACAAAATACCAACAATATTTTCCACCTAGAGTCTACAGATTTTCTCTTATAACAGAGTACTTCAAAAAAAAATTTCTATTTAATTTAAGTATATGAGAAGTGTGTGAAAGGAGGAAACATTGCCATGTGGACTTTCTTACAACTGATTTTGATAACACACGATGAGCTGCACAAAGATATTTAGTACAGGGTGTCTTCCCAATTGCATTAAAAGCAGATTGAATATTTCTAACAATATGATTGCTAGCCTCTAAAATTCTAACCATCTTTATGCCCAGAATTCTCCTAACAACAACTAAACAATTTGACTTTAACAAACATAGTAATAATTGACATTTACCTACACCGCCTTTAGATTCAAAATATTCCTTAATTAATTTGCTACATTTCCAATCGATAGCGCATTTGGGAAACTTACCTTCAAGGCCTGACATATAACTTTCATTCACATGGATACATCTAACAGTCCTTTTTCTTACAGTAGACAATCGAGGTAGGGAAGGTTGACATGAGCTACAGATCCCAGGGCTTCTTTGTTGTGGTGCTTCATTCACATGTCGATCCATATTGGGAGTGTGCTTGACATGGTTTTGGTATTCTTATAGAGATTGCAAATCAATCATTTCTCCTAGGTCCAACGCTTCATACTCAACGTCTCTCAATATACCTATGTCTTCAAGATATTCAACATGGCTGATTGATGGATTGTTGGTTGGAGACTGTGTTGATGTTGGAACTTGATTTGGGTCTGTTGGACACAACCAATTCACTCGTAGTTTTGAAGTAGAGGTTGTTATGTCATCAAATCTATTAGGATCGGTCACAGTATCAGTGGAAATGTTTGGACCATGTATCACTCTCCCCATTGCCAACCTAGAATTTTCTCTTACCTCATTTTCCTTTTCAATGGGAATATTCCTTCTAGTTTTTCTTTCTCTGTTACATGAGTTTCCCATCTCCAGAAGTTTCTTTATCAAAAATATGAGGTCTGTTGGCTGCGGTGGGTGTTGTAATCTCTCAGATCACATAAGGTTACCAATAATACATACAAAAATACATAGAATATTCACAGATACAAGAGACAAGAACTGATACGATGAACAGATTATATTATTCTCAATAGATCATACAAAGCCAAGAACTGAACTACGTTCTTTAGTGGCTCAACAGCCTAATATACAGGTTACAAACAGTTACAATCATAACTACCTGTCGGTTCACCGAACCGACACGACTATTAGTTAACAGACTAACTACTGTGTTTACTCAGCCGACCGACGTAGTCGGTCTCTCGACTTAGTCGGCTGATCGACTAAGTCGGTCTTCGTTCAAGTCGACTTATGTCGACTTGCTCCTTCTACATCTCCCCCACAATCAAAACATTTCTTCGTCCCGAAGAAAAGGGGAGGTAAAAAAATTAGATTAGAAGTACAAAAAATAGATTGCAAAGGGAGATTGCTACTGAGGTGGGCTGTGCAGGCGAATAGTTGGTCTCTTCTGCACACAGACTTCGACTATTGCTGGTGCTGTGATGGCAAGCTGGTGTTGAAAGTCCGTCCATGTCTGCAAGGCTTTCTGAATGTCGATAGTCAGAGTAGTAAGATGGGAAAGTACTGACATCTTCTCTGCCATTGCCATTTCTGCAATATTTTCCATGTTGGGGCCCAGCAGCTGATTGTGTTCTTCCGCAGTCTCAAGAAATCTCTTCATCTGTGGACAGATGTTGTCGACTTTCTCCAAGTTGGGAAGGGCTTGCTGAACCCACTGGTGTGCCTCACGTTCCAACTACTGCAGCTTAGTGTTTTCCATCACTATCTGATCCTCGATTGTCTGCCTCAGTTCTGTCTCAGTCGACTTCCTTCTTTCCAAGGCCTGAATGCCCTGTCTGGTCTGCCTCGTCTGACTATAGACCTGCCCATAATGAGTAGGCCAATCTCGGAGTACTTCCTTAGTTACAATGGATTCCTCCATGTGGTCTTGTAGAAGTTTGTGAGCCTCCGAGAATGCTGTGTGCTGAGTCAGGAGCAGTCGGACAGTTTCTTCTTTTTTCCCGGCCTTAGTCTCTTGGAGGTGGGTCTGTATGGTCGACACCAAACCTTCAAACAGCTGATATGCTCTGTCCAGCAGTCGGTCGGTAGTAGCTTCGACAGGTCCGGGGGTAACAGTTTGTACAAGAGACCTGCATTTGTCGAGGAACTCGACTTCTTCTGTCTCCTTATCCATGAGTTGTTTCCTTAGTCGGGTCGTCCTTCTCTTTGACTCTTTTGCTAGGGTGTTGAGTAGCTGGCCAACCTCTGAGTCGGTCAACGAGCTTACATCCCGTAAGCTGATCCTTAGCTGATCTGGTCTAGGAAGAGGCTCTGTTGGCTCCTTTGCTGGCTCTGTTGGTTTGTCGGGAGGACCTGCAGAAGTGGAAGGTGGGTCAGAGGTCGAAGGGGTGTGTGTCGGAGGGGTTGGTTCAGTGGTCGGGGGTTTTTCGGTTTAGGGAGGTGGTATGTCCACCTCCGGCTGTGGTGATGATGGTGGTCTCGGCTGTGAATCAGGCGGTGGTGGAGGTGGTGGAGATGATGGTGGTGGGGGTGGTGAGGGTGCGGAGGAAGGGTATCCTGATCCTGGGGGTGATGGAGAATGGTGTTGGGGACTTTGGCTGGAAGATATAACGTCTTCTTCCAGTGGGACTTGGTAATCGGTGAAGGTCTGTTCATGTCCCGCAATGTCACCACCGTCATGCACCCTTGTAAATATAGTTGTTTGGTGTGCATATGTCTTTTGGCTTGCTTTAAGGGGAGTTGTTGTCTTGATTGTCTGCGCTGTTTTGAACAGGGCAGGCAGTGTTGCAAAGAAGGCTCTAAGCTCTGTGTCCGAGCTGGCCCTGGCTCTGAGTGCCTCAGGGATAGCTCTTGCAAAGTCTTCGGGGGACATGTCAGCCTGCTGCACTGGTGCTTGCTCTTCGACTATTTTAGTCGGCGATGGATGAGGAGGAGTTGTCACCAGGTCGACCACATCGTCGGACAGTGGTGTTGTTTTGGCCTTCTTTGGCCGACCTTCCGGTGCTCCTGCTTCGACAAACCGTTGAAACTGGGTTTCAACAGTTACTTTATTTGCTCTGGCATCCTCGACTATATCGAGTGCTGAGGCTGCCAGTTCGTCGTCGTCATCTGTAGAGTCAGCAAGGACAAGCTTGCGCTTACCTTTGCCTTGCTGACGTTTTTGCAATTTGATGTTCCTTCTAGCAATAGCGATCTCCTTTGCCAGTTTCTTGAGAATGCTTCGAGACACAGCATACTCAGGGTTGTCTTCCTCAATTTCTCCTGTCGGGGTCTGAGCGGGGTCGACCTTCTGAGTAGCCGGGGGAGCTGTTTGTTGTGCTGGTGGTGGTGTCTGTTGTTGCTCGGTCGGAGGGTCCACGACTGGTGCAGTCGGATGCTTCACTATTAAGTGCACCCGACCAGGAGTGCCAATTGGAGTGTCCTGCGTCACAAAAGTGCTGATAGACAGGTGCAGCTCGTAGTCTTCCTCCTTCTCCTGGTCGGTCAGAGGTTCGACTATAGAAAAGTCGACCTGTTTTGCAGCCTCCGAGACTTGAATTTTGGTTTTTGTCTGCCTAGACAACTCCCGAAAGATCTGCTCGACTGTGGGATAGTAGTCGAGGTCCCTGGCGTTGGAATCCTGAGTGTTTGACGACCATACGGATGTATGTTCGAGCTCCAGCTGGATGTGTGAATCGGCTGGGAGGTGTCGTCGGATGTTCTGGGGCACCCTCCACCTTGTCGTGTGCAGCTTAAGCTGCTGGAACCGGTTTTCCATAAAGACCTTTCCTTGGTTGAGTTCATGCACAGTTCCTTTTTGGGAAAAGGGTTTGAACCTGTGCATCTCAAACCTAGTCGGCTCTCGGAAGACAGGACTGCCTTCCGGACAGATATAGTACATTGCAATCCAAATAATTAAGGAGGGGAATTTAATAATACCTCCTGTTTCTTGACAGCGCTCGCATATGGTTTTAACCAAGTCTGCGAGGTAGTCTGCCCATCGGAAAATGCGGCCATTGTTTGTAATCTGTTCGACTGCGTCCATCATTTCCAGCTTGAGGTCACTGCTGCGACCAGCCAAAGTGAGAGTAATGGCGATGATTTTCGCCACAATTTGTGGAGTTCGTGCCTCGATCTGACTGATCATCAGACCCTTGGAGTTCTTGCCCGTCGTCGAACCTGTAAAGTGTTCGACTAGTCCTTCCTTGATCCCAATGGGGACCGGGTCACCTTGATTTGATAGACCAGTTAGTCGGGAGATAACCTCTCCATTAATGTCGACTGGTCGGTCAAAGTAAAATCTGCCGTTGTGATAATGACTGATGATGAATTTGACAGCGGCTTCCTTTGTACCAGTGAAGCTGGCTATGATAGGTGCGTTTGCATAGGCATAGATGGTGCTATGCCTAACTTTCTCAGCCTGCGGGGTCATCCGTTGGTCTTCAAACGCCCATTCTTGAATCTCCGTCCATAGCTTCTGAAACGGACCCTCCTGGACTTTTGCGTTTTGGATCCGTTTTAGTCGTTGGAGTAGGGGTGAGTCGGCTGCTTGAAGTTCTTGGGCCTTATCCGAAGCTCTGGTGCGTTTTGGTGCCATGGTTTCTGACTGTTTAGACTGGTCGAAATTCTTACAGGGTTCACAAATTTCAGTCGACTGGGAGTTCGAATGCTCAGTAGGTGCGTGGTGTAGTAAATGAACTGTGGGATGTCCATTATTTATAGGCGCGGGTGGGGTGGAGTGTCGAACTAGGTGAATTAATGGTGGACTTGACAGGCCAACTGCAACACTCG
>LPNX010961263.1:0-60596 GCA_001517045.1 Pseudotsuga menziesii | reverse complement strand
GTATGTACAATGTAATTTGTAAGGTTTGGGAATAACATAAGGTTTTTCTATTGATTTCAATTCAGTATTCGATGTTTGTTTTTGTAACCCATTATAACATATTTATATGCTACATGTAGCCTCTTTCTTCTGGGTTATAGATTCAAACCCTCTTTTTTGTTTTGAAAATTCATTTTAAACACCCTTGAAGAAAATAAGTGTGGTCAAGGCCATTTAAGAAATTCTTTGTTTCAGTTGAGTTACAACACTTCATGGCTTTATATATCATGNATATATATATATATATATATATATATATATATATATATAATATATAGAGAGTTACAATGATTGGTGAAGATCTTGCTTAAAACTCAAAACCTAAATTTAACTTATGTATAGAAACGTGATATTACTAATTTGATGTATCATAACTAGTACTTGATGAGAAGAAAGTGTATAGTTTATGCACTAGTGATTTATCCTAACCATGAATATAATGAATGACTTTTAACCAAGAAAGTAATAAACATCATAAACTAATTATAAGAATATGGAGAAGTAAACACAACTTTTCTTATAGAGAAACTATATTACTAACAGTTACCATTAGAACTCTATAGATACTGAACATACTTCAAAAATCAAAATACACATTCAGAATTAAACATAGATATTTATAAACAATTAGAACCTAGATAATTTGCAGAAGGGGGACAAACAACCAAAGGATACTTTTCCACCCTACCATCTCCTAAAGCAGCCAAGATTACATGCTTAGTACCCTCGATCCTGTTCACTGAACCACTAGGACAAAAATCACTGGATAATAGCACACACATCAACTTTATATAACTTAGCACTCAGTAGTAGACTTAACTCAACAATTCCACTTTAGCTATCCCCTCATCAAATTCCTTGTGTGCTTGAATTTTCAGTTTGCAACAGTCACAAGGTTCATTCTCTTGGAAAATAGAATGTCATGATTCTCCTTCTCAATTTGATGGTATTTATAATATTTCCTAAATATTTGGGTTAGTTTTGTAATTAAATGAGCCACCTGCTTAGTTCCCCCTCTCAGGGAACATGGCACAATTTTAGGGATTATGCTTCCTGCAACATCTAGAAAGTGAAATTATAGTGATGCCACTTGTCAACCAACCTTCTAAAGTTGTTCATTCCTCCTAGTGGGTCAGTGAACACTCATTCAACAGTCTCCATTGGATAGGTGTCTCGTCTATTTAATTATTAAAATAAATAATTCTTCAATTACAGTCATCCTTGACCAACTTGGTCATAAAAATTTTACAATAACTTTAACATAATTTTTTCTAAAAAATAAAAATATAATTTTTCAGTTCTAGGTGTGTTACATAACCGAAAAATATGACATCTGGTCGCAAGACATAAAAGGAGTCAAAAAACTTAAGGAAAAGTATTTAACCTGGAGAGTCTTTAAAAATTAATTTAAAAGGAAATTCTTATCTGAATAGTACTATGAAGAACGAGCTAAAGAGTTGTATGAACTAAAACTAGGTTCAATTTCAATGAAAGAGTTAGTAGTAAATTTCTAACTTTACTAATATATGTACCATATATAATTGATGAAAAACATAAAATACAAAGGTTTTTGAGTTGTCTTCCTACTATCTTCAAGGAAAGAATTGAATTTGATAATCCAAAGATCCTTGAAGAGGCAATGAGAACAACTAACTTCTATTATGGACAAAGTAAAAAGAGAGAAATCATACCTAACTAGAAGAATAAGAGAACAAGTAACTCTGACTAGAAAAGAAAAGGTTTTAAGCCTAATAAAAGTTTTGGAAATAACTCTGAGAATTTTATAAGAATAATTATTAAGGAACATATTTTAAGGTTAAAACAGAGTAAACCATTATAGCACCAAAATTCACAGACATGCCTAATAATTACGTTAAAAATAATGAACATAAGGAAGTTGTAAAGTGTTGGGAATGTCAGGGACCTCACTATGCAAAGGACTATCCAAACTACAACAATGTGCATACCATTCAGGAAGAGGAAACAATTGGTGATGTAGTAAATGAAATTCCCAGAATAAATGCATCATTGGAAAATCGAGAGGTTGATCACCAAACTCCCATGGTGGAAGTACAAGGTATGATACAAAACCAAATTGTTTCTATTTTGATTGACCTAGGTGCTATTTTAAGCTATGTATCACCTAGAATCGTACAAAAATGAAAATTATCTTTGAAAAAGTTTGAAAAGTCCTCATTGGTGTAGTTAGCCACAAGAACCAAAAGAAAAGTAGTTAATTATGTTGAAAACTGTGAAATATTTATGAGTCAGTTTAGAGGTCACGTAAAGTTAAATGTATTTCCTTTAGTATATTATGATGTTTTAATAGGTATGGATTGGATGGAAATACATCAAGTAATTTTAAAATTTTTTTAGAAAACATTTACTTGTTTAAATGATAAAGGAGAATCAATTACAATCAAAGGGATACCTAGGAAATTTTTTCTTAGACAAATCTCATCCTTACAAATGAAAAGGGATATAAGGAAAGGTTGTAAAGTCTTTGTTGTACATATAATAAATAAAAAACACATGGATAGGGAATATAATCTAAAATTCAATGATATTCCAATCCTACAAGATTTCTCACATGTTTTCTCAAAAGAAATTTGAGGATTACCTCCAATGAGAGATCTGGATTTTATGATTGAATTAGTACCAGGAGCTGTACCTAGTTCAAAGGCTCCTTATTGAATGAACGTTTTAGAACTTAATGAATTAAAATTACAACTACAATAATTGATAGACAAAAACTATGTAAGACCAAGTGTATCCCCTTGGTGATGTAATGTCCCCAAAATTTGGAAAAAAAAATTAGGCTAGTCATTTACTACCTGAACTGGACATTATCTTAACTTATGCATAATGTGTCGTACTTTGTTTCATTGCTCTGTATTGTCGTAAGCTGTTCTTACTTCCGTCTTTTTGTTTTTTCGGTGTGGTTATTAATGTAATGCTATGTTGTCATTATGTTATTTAATATCTGAATTTGATAGTTACATTACTTACTCATTGGTTATACTGTTTGATTATTCTTTATGAATAAATCTGACTCAACTTGTATTGTCAATGGGTGGATTGGCGGGACTTGTTCCCTTTGTAAACACACTTGGAAGGTAACTTTTTGTATTTTCTACTACAGGTATTACTTAGTTCTTATTGAACTAATGCATTTCTTTCCTCATCATGTGGAGATGCACTTCACGATGAAAAACTGACTATGATGGTGTCCTAAAGACATACTATCTATACTGCTTGGATGGCGAATAAAATTACAGACCTATCCTAGTGATTATTATTACGATCATTTTACGCAAGGATGGATTACTATCCTATGATGTACTGGTTACTATTATGGTTTATGAATTTATGACATTGATTTAATTACTTTTTTACTTTCTCATTCACATGGTGTACAATGTATATGGCATATTATAACATCGTCCTTGGTTTATTAAATTCTTGGTGTATAAGGTTGTAAACATAACAATATCCCTCCATGGCATATTTCATATGCCATGGATAATGGGTATACCCTAAGTATTTGATACACATGTTGGGATTTATATGTTGCATGGTGATTAAACATGGCACTGTGTTGTGGGGTAACTTGAACTATATACTTTGGGTTTTGATTTTTTATAATGGAGGCCAGGGTGATGAATTTAATGTGCATGGGGAAATGTGGGTCTCAAGCATAGGGCTTGCACTAGCAGGATGGTTTGGGTAATTTTCAACATGGTTGTGTGAGCTCTGCCTCCAGTATTCTCTATGGAGTGGAGGTTTGGAGGTTCGATGTATTGCAAGGTATGTCTTCCAATCTGGTTTAGCAGCTTTATAATGTTGTTCAATTTGGTATTTTTGGTAGACTCCTCATCGTAGCTTTGGTATTGTTGCAACTTGCAGGGTTTGTAAAGAGTGTTCTGTGGGTCACCCTAACGTCAACACAATACCCAGTACGGGTAAGCCCTGTTGTAACAAGTTTAAAACTTGTTCCTTCTCTTGTGTGGCTGTCATGACAGAGCTTGAAGCTCGTCATTGGTTGAATGTGTAGTTTGTTTTTAATGGCTCCGATTTGGAAATGGATTGTCTGTAAAAAAAATATGTAAAGCATCCATAGATGCGTTTATGACTTGGGGTTTTTGTTTGGTTTTAGTGCCTTCAGGTTAGGGATAAATATATTTGGGTTTTGTAAAAGAATACTATGTTCATTATTGTTGGCCATGGTGAATACTTACAGGCTCTACGATTTGTATAAATGTTTATGTTTTGGTAATGGAAATAGAACCATTGATTGAAATGGTGCAAGGCCTTGGATACAGAACTGTGTAAATTATTATATTGGTTTATAATGGTGATTTTGTACAGCATTTGCATACTATGGCTATCATGGTTACGATTCTTTGTTTAGGCACTAGTTGACTCTGTGTATATTTGCATTTATTATTTTCAATTCTTAGTATAGATAGTTAGCAACGTTTATTTTTGACCTTGGGAGCCTTTCCATAGATGGAAATCATCCTCTTTCCATTAGAGAACTGACTCTGTAATGGATGAATGAAATGTTGAAATCTTGGTTTTAATTCTTACCTTTGTATTTAGTTTTATGATGTCGTGACTGTGGGTTTTACCCTATGGCTAATTGTTGTTTCTATTTTCTTAGCATTGTCAGAGGCTTTAATGGGTTTAACTTAGGGTTTTATTGTTTGCATACAAATGGTTGTGAGACATGAAATAGTTACAGTGTGTAATTTTTAACTTGGTAATGATATGGGAAATCATTTACAATGTGATTGTTTTAAGCTGTGTTAAACGTTTTATGGAAAACGAGTTTATTAGCGTGAGTCATTACAACATTTGGTAAAGGCTGGTAGTGAATCCTACAGGATTCGATATGGTGATTTGTAAATGTATTAAGGATGAACTCCACATGATTCGAACCTGGGTCATGATGGTTGCAAACAATGATTATTGTATTGATTTGTTTGGGCATCAATTCCCACAGAATTTGATCCTATGGCCTATGTTTATTTATGAGATATTTTAGTGAGTTCTATACATAAAATTATGTTGACTAATTATGTCAAAGTATGCTTATGATATATGATTTGGATAAAATGTATTTTATGTATTAAATATATGGTTTGGATTTTATGAATGAGGATGATTTGTGTTTAGTATTGTTTATTTATATTATATAAATTTAGACCATTAGATGGTCTTGATGGATTTAGGCTATCATTTTAATTTGTTATTTTGATTTTAGTTCTGTTTAGAGCTTGTATCAATACTATAGATACTAGTTAGTCTTTTTGCTTTAAATATAGGTCTGCTGGCAATATGAAATATGCTAGTAGAAACCATATATAACTATATATGTAGGCTCTATTTGAATTAGTTCTAGGTTTTGGAAAATAAATGTAAATCTAGGAATTAACATACAGAAACAAATTTGGAAGAACAAAACCCTAAAATATTCTTCAACACGAAATAAATTGTAGACATAGATTTGGAAGTAAAACATAAATCCTTAAATATTCTAAACGGGAAATAAATTGCAAACATAGATTTAGAAATAAAACATAAACCCTTAATTTATGGAGCAGTAAATAAACATCACAAATGAACTAGGGAACAACATTCTTAAATACTTAACCAGAAAATGTACTAGACATGAAAGGGAAAATCAAGAACCTCATACCTACAAGGTGTTGCTATTTTAATGGCTGAAAACATGCACACTCAATTACCCATGATTAATGAATTCACAGACAGATCTGACTTCTGTATAGATAACCAAATCACTTGGGAACTACCATGTTCCACCCAACCATGACCCAGAACCATTCTTGGTTTTAATATGGATGCCCCCGAGCTAGTTCCAAAATGCAAGTAGCTTAGAGCTCCTAAGGTAAGTCTTCCCTAATTGTGATATCAAGTTTCGAATCAGTTCTCATTTTTCCTCTTAGGAAAATGTTCTCCAAGAACTCTCTTGAGAATAATCAGGAAGCATAATGAATAACAAAAAAATATGGAAGATCCCCAGGCCTTTATTTGGCTTGGGTCTTTATAGGAAGACTTTTCAGTCAAAGGGGTGATTAAATAAAGAATCATTTGATTTCTTGATTTAACCCTTTTATTTAATTTAGGAACTTTTAATTTTTAACGTAGGAACTTTTAACTAGATCCTATTCAGACTCTTGTAGGTATTCTATTATTTAATTATTTTTAAACAACAACAATAATAATAGATGGAGCCTTTCTTCATTTATTATACTATAAATATTATTACTATGCTTACTCTTTATACATGTCATGTATAAAATATATAATTATATATATATTATTTGTTGACATTTGTCTTTAGGTATCATATAGCATGATTCCTAAAATTAGGACACTTTCTTCATTAAGGTCATCAAGTAGCTGTATAGGTCTACTAGGATAGGAAACTCTAAACATCCTTGCATGTTGGATTCCCTCGTATAACATGGTAGTTCTTCAATACTTAATGAGATACATAAATTCAAAATTTCATTTAATCAGTTATCAATATGTCAGATGTGATTAAGATTTTACTCGAGTCATTTTCACTCGACATAATTAATTCTTTTTCATTAAATCCTAGCGCTTATCCAATCCCCATACTCAATGCTAAAAACAGGGATTTACAAACTTAGTGAAATTCTAGAGTTCCTCACTCAACACTAATGCTAGGATGTACTTGTAGGATACATCTAGGGATAGAATGGCAAAGGATCCAATGTTCCACAACTTATGCTCAACATCCACTTGTAAGGCTGCACAGATTTTGCCCAATACTTCCAATTTATCTTTTTCATGTGCTTCAGAGCTTCCTCCTCAACACAACACAAACACTCATGTGGTCTATATCTTCTCGCTCAACAAAACATAAGCACTCATGTGCTCCAGATCTTATCTCTCAACACAAACATTCAAATACTCATGTTTTCCAGAGATCATCACTCAACATAAAACATCTCATCAATCATGTGCTTCAGGGTCCACACCCAACACATAAAATCATACATAAAACATATGTAATTGGATTACGCACAACACATCAAACACATCATCATGTTCATATGCAGTGGGGTTCTAGACCCAATATACCAAAATAAAACATCAAAGTAACATCATAATCAATGGGGCTTGTGCCCATAAGTGTTAGGTTGAAATTCATGATATTACATCCCTCCCCACTTAGAACAACACCATCCTTGGTGTTCTAGGGACTCATAATGAAATCACGAAACAAGGAGGGGTAAGTCTTTTTCATGGTGGATTCATTCTGCCAAGTAGCCTCATCATCCATGAATTGCTTCCATTGCACTTTCAACGGGACTATGGTGCGTTTCTTGAGATGTACCTCTCTCTTTTCCATTATATGAAGAGGTTTAGGGGCAAACTCTTCTTCAGGTTCCACCTATAATAAGGACCAATCAATCACATGTTTAGTATCATAAACATATTTATTTAATAAATATGCATGGAAAACACTATGGAATCTTATGTGAGTGGGTAATGCTAGTTCATATGCCACTATCCCTCTCTTGGCTAGTATCTCAAAGGGTCCACAAAGTCTAGGTGCTAAATTACTGCACCTTAGCAAGCTCAACAAGCTTCATTTTTATTTTACTTTCAAGTAGACATGGTCACATATTTGATAATATTTATCCTTTCTTTTCTTATCTGCATAGATTTTATGGTGGTCTTGTGCTTCTTTAAGATTCACCTGGACCTTGGTAACCAATTGTTCCAAGTACTTTAATAAGTCGGGCCCTAACATGAGTTGATCCACCGGTCTATCCCAAGTAGCCGATTTTATGCACTTCTGTTCATTGAGTACCACAAAGGGACTCATCTTGGTGGAAGTATGGTATCTGTTATTATATGTAAACTCTGCAAGATGCAGGTAATATTCCCACTTGGTGGGGTTGTTCATGACATACATCCTAAGCATGTCCTCCACAATCTGGTTTACCCTCTATGTCTGCCCATCTGTCTGCATGTGGTAAGTAGTACTAAATTTCAACTACGTCTCTAATCCAGAGAATAAAGATCTCCAAAAGTTGCCTATAAACTTAGTATCTCGATCCGAGATGATTTCCTTGAGTATCCCATGCAATCTAAATATCTCCTTCAAGAATATATCGGCAATGTGTACTGCCTTGTAGGTCAACTTGACTAGAATGAAGTGTGATGAATTTGACAATTTGTCAACTACTACAAATATAGAGTCATTTTTTTCTTACTCTTAGGTAGACCCATGATAAAATCCATACTAATGACCTCCCACTTCCATTCCGGAATGGTTAATGGCTGTAGCAACCCTGAAGGATGCTGGTGCTTAGCTTTGACTAGCTGACATTCCTGAAATTTTGTGATAAACAACGCTGTGTCAGCCTTTAACTTAGGCCTGAAAAAGTTTCTCTTAACTACAGATATCATCTTTTCATATCCCAGATTCTCTAATTAGGATGTTCAATTAAATTCCATGAGGATGATGAACCGAATGTCCTTTGTTTCTAGAATGTACAATCTCTCTTTGGACCATAACAGTCTTGTTTCATTTACCTTGTAATATTTTTGTTGTTGGAACAACCTGTCCTCTTGGACCTTCTTGAATATTTCAACATAGAAAGGGTCAACTATGTTGGTCGTTCTAATCCTCTTGTGTAAATATGAATCGGTTTGACTTAAAGTCACCTCATATATTATATGAGTTCGTCGGCTCAAAGCATCAACAATCTTGTTCTCTTTTCCCTTTATATGCTATAGCTCGGAATGGTACTTGCTAAGCAAACACAACCGTTTGGCTTTCCTGGAATTTAGATATGGTTTCTCAAATAAATATTTCATACTCATATTTTCTATCTTCAGAAGGAATTTCCTTCCCATGAGGTAGTGCCTCCACATCTTGAAGGCATGGATGATGGTCGTTAACTCAATATCATGCGTGGGCTAGTTTTGATCGTGTTCTTTTAACTTTCATGATTCATAACATAATGCGTAACCATTCTACAAGTGGACTCCTCTGAGCCCTTCCTTGCTTGCATCTGTGCAAACAATGAAATCCCCATCGGGATATGCAATTCATAGTATCAGCACGGTCGTCAAAATTTGTTTAGGCTTTTGCAAAGCATTCATGGGACAAGATATCCTCAAGAAGTTTTCAATGAACTTCTGATAATAACAGGCTAATCCAAAAAACGATTTAATGTCGGAGACACTAGTAGGGGTAGGCCAATATTCTATGGCTTTAATATTTTCTGGGGCCATGGCTATCCCTGTCTCGGAGATGATGTGACCCAAGTACTATATATGTGGTTTGTAAAACTCACATTTACTAAACTTGGCATAGAGCTAGTGTTCTCGTAACACCCGTAGTACTATACGAGGTGCTCCTCATGCTCCTGTTTACTTTTAGAGTAAACTAGGATGTCATCTATAAATACCAAAACAAATTTATCCAGATATTTACTGAATATATTCTTCATCATACACATAAACTTTTAGGGTGAATTTGTAAACTCAAACGACATTAATACAAACTCGTAGTGGTCGTACCTTGTACGAAAGGTGGTTTTGTGAATATCCTCGTCACAAATCCATACCTAATGGTACCCAAATCGTAGGTTGATATTTGAAAATATCTTGGCTCCTCCTACTTGATCGAACAAGTCATTGATCCTAGCGAATGGGTATCGGTTCTTGATAGTCATCTTGTTAAGCTGAAGGTAATCGATGTATATCCACATTGTACCATCCTTATTTTTCACTAAAAGTATCGATGCTCCCCAAGGAGACACACTTGGTCAGATATATCCTTTCTCAATCAACTCCTGCAACTACAGTTTGAGTTCCACTAACTACGGTTCACTCGTGCGATAAGGGTATTTTGAAGCTGGAACTGATCCTGGTGTCAGTTCTATGGAAAATTCCAGGTCTTGTTTTGGTGGTAACCATGGGAAATACGTCCTTGAAGTATACAAGAACTGGAAAGTCATCTATGTGTTGTTCTATTTCAGATTCTATGTCTTGGATATTCACTGCAAATAGTTTGCAGCCTTTCCTAATGTACTTGTTTGCATGTAAAGCGGATATCTTCCTTATGGAAAATTTATTAGGTATGCCTTGAATCTTCACTTGATTCCCTTGTCTATATGTACACAAGATTGAATTTTGTAAGCAATTGAACATGACATGGTGTTGTTCAATCGAGTCCATGCTGATAAGCACATCATATGATCCTAAGGCTAGGATGTTCAGGTTCACTCTAGTAGGAAACCCATTCAGATTTACCTCACAATCTTTAACTATTTCCAAAACTTTATGTTTCTTACCTATGTCTAATTGCACCAGCCAAGGTTTATCATGTCTAACTTTTCCTAGTTTACATACGTCAACAATTTTAGGTGATACATAGCTCTAGCAAGCACCAGGGTCAATCAATATTGAAATAAAAGTGTTTAAGATCTACCTTCTATCTCAACCATGGTATCCTGATGGTCTTCCTGTCGGCCATCCAAGGCTGCATAAATCTGCGGTGTTCCAGCTATGTTCTCTATCGTTGGTTATTATTGTAAGTTGTGCAAGACTCCATTGGTATTTTTCTTATAGTTTCAGGTATAATGAGGCCCTTAGCATTTCCAACATTTAATTTACAGTGGGGAAACATTGGCACCCCCATTTGCTGACGGCTTGTTAGCATTCAGAGCTGGTACATATGGCTTCATACCCATTTTGTTGAAGTTCTTTTTGGTTGGAAAATTGTTGTTCTGTTTTATGTATAGTGGTAGGTTAAGACCTAGTTTGCAGTTATTTGGGAAGTTCCTAGGCCTATCTCTGCGTGTTTTAATGTTATATCGCCTCAATTGTCCATGCTCACATCAAATCCTAGCTTTATGTAAGGTGGTTTCAAATTTTTTAGGCATGTCAAATTCAATCCTCTCCCGAAAGTTGGGAGGAAGACAATCCTCATCCTTGATTTATGGTACATAATGCACCAGATCCAAAAATCTGTTAATAAAATCATCCATAGTCATGGATCCCATACGTAACTCATGAAAATATTTCACTTTTTTGTCAAAGAACCTTTATGACAGGTATTTTTCTTGAAAAATCTTGCAAAACTTACTCCACCATATTTCTATTAACTCAAGTTTCTTAGTATGCTTCAAGTCTCTCCACCATCTAGCTACTTTTCCATTTAAGTTATAGATGGTTAGATGAGATTTCATTTCTCTAGAGTAGTTATGAACTCATAAATATTTTCTCATACCTAACAACCATTCCTCAGCTTTCTCCCTTATGTTCATCTCTCGTTCATAGGTTGGGGCTTTTATTTTTTGGAACTCTCCTTGCATATAGTCATCATTTCTCAGTTTATTTCTGCATTGAGAAAGAGAATCATCATTACAAATACTGTGATAATCTCCTTCTGGAGGTTCAAGGGTATGTTCTTCTTTTCCTTCTTCTCTTGGGATGCTAGCCTGTTTATGATAAAATTATTTCTTGGACCTATTTTTGGAATGAGTGGGTTTTTCCTGCAGGCTTCCTCCCGTCATGTTTTGCAGCAATACTTCATTAATTGCTTGATGTTCCTTCCTTTCATTTAGATTATCATCTCTGAAACTCTGCAAGTCTTCTTGGAGACTTTCTATGGTTTTCATTATATCATAATTTAGTTCCACTGCTAGTTCTACTTCTTAGGTGGGGGTATTCAAATTCCCTTGTCGATTGTTGTCCTCTTTAGTGATTTTATCAGGATAGTCATTTACTTCCTGGACTGGACATTATCTTAACTTATGTAGAATGTGTCATACTTTGTTTCACTGCCTTGTATTGTCGTAATATATTCTTACTTCCCTCTATGTGTTTTCTCGATGTGGTTATTAATGTAATGCTATGTTGTCATTATGTTATTTAATATCTGAATTTGATAGTTACATTACTTAATCATTGGTTATACTATTTGATTATTGTTTATGAATAAATATGACTTAACTTCTATTGTCAAGGGGTGGAGTGGAGGGACTTGTTTCCTTTGTAAACACACCCGGAAGGTAACTTTTTTTATTTGCCGCTATAGGGATTACTTAGTTCTTATTGAACTAATGCATTTCTTTCCTTGTCGCATGCAGGTTCACTTGATGATGGAAAACTAACTATGATGGTGTCTTGAAGACATATTGTCTATATTGCTTGGATGATGAATAAACTTACAACCCTATCCTAGCGATTATTATTACGGTCGTTTTACCCAAGGCCTGGTTACTAGACTATGATGTACTGGTTACTATTATGGTTTATGAATTTATGACATTGATTTAATTACTTTTGTACTTTATCATTTACATGGTGTACAATGTATATGTCATATTATAAAATGGTCCTTGGTTTACTAAAGTCCTGGTGTATAATCTTGTAAACATAACAATAGACATCCATGGAATATTTCGTATGCCATGGATTATGGCTATACCCTGAGTATTCTATACACATGTTGGGAATTATATGTTGCATTGTGATTAAACATGGCATTGTGTTGTGGGGTGACTTGAACTATATACTTTGGGTTTCGATTTTTGATAATGGAGGCTAGGGTGGAGAATTTAATGTTCATGGGAAAACATGGGTCTCAAGCTTAGGGATTGGACTAGCACGATGGTTTGGGTCATTTGCAACCTGGTTGTGTGATATTTGCCTCTGGTCTGCTTTGTGGTGTGGAGCTTTTGAGGTTGGCTGTATTGGAAGGTGTCTTCCAATATGATTTAGCAGTGTTATAATGTTGTTCAGTTTGGTTTTTTCGGCAGAATCCTCATTGTAAATTTGGTATTGTTGTGGGTTGCAGGTTTTGGGTAGCGTGGGTCATGGGTCACCTTGAAGTCAACACAATACCCATTATGGGTAAGCCGTACTGTAACAAGTTTAAAACTTGTTCCTTCTCTTGTGTGGATGTCGTGACAAAGCTTGAAGCTCGTCATTGGTTTAATTCTTAGTATGTTTTTAATGGCTACAATTTGGAAAGGGTTTTCCTATAAAAAAAGTTATGTAAAGCATCTAGAGGTGTGTTTATGACTTGGGGTTTTTCTTTGGTTTTAGCGACTTCGGGATGGGGCTAAATGTATTTGAGTTTTGTAAAAGAATACTCCGTTTAGTATTGTTGGCCATGGTGAATACTTATAGGCTCTACAATTTGTATAAATGTTTATGTTTTGGTAATGGCGACAGCACCATTGCTTGCAATGGTGCAAGGCCTTGGATACATGAATGTTTAAGTTCTTTTATTGATTTATAAGGGTTATTTTGTACAACATTTTCATACTATGGTTATTGTGGATACGATTCTTTGTTTAGGCGCTAGTTGACTCTATGTAGATTTGTATTTCTTGTTTTCAGTTCTTAGTATAGATTGTTAATAGCGTTAATTTTGGCCTTGGGATCCTTTCCATAGAGGGAAATGTCATTCACGCCATTAGAGAAGTGACTATGTAACGGATGAATGAAATGTTGAAATCGTGGTTTTAATTCTTACCTATGTATTTAGTTTTATGAGGCCGTCACTGTGGGTTTTACCCTACGACTAAGTGTTGTTGATATTTTCTTAGCGTTGACAGAGGATTTAATGGGTTTAAGTTAGGGTTTTATTGTTTGCATACAAATGGTCGTGAGACACGAAATAGTTATAGTGTGTAATTTTTAACTTGGTAATGGTATGGGAAATTGTTGATAGTGTGATTGTTTCAAGTTGTATTTAACATTTTATGGCAAATGAGTTTATTACTGTGATTCATTACATCGTTTGGTAAAGGTTGATAGCAAATCCTACAAGATTCGATATGGTGATTTGTAAATGTATTAAGGGTGAAATCCATAGGATTCGATCCTAGGTTATGATGGTTGTAAACGATGATTATTGTATTGACTTGTTTGGGAATTCATTCCCATAGGATTTGATCATGTGACCTCTATTTATTTATGTGATATTTTAATGAGTTCTGTACATAAAATTATGTTGACTTATAATGTGGAAGTTTGCTTATGAGATAGATTTGGATAAACGTATTTTGTGTATTAAATATATGGTTTGGTATTTATGAATGAGGATGATTTACAGTTTAGTATTTTTTATTTATATTATATAACTTCAAACCATTATATGTTCTTGATGGCTTTAGGTTATCATTTTAATTTGTTATTTTGATTTTAGTTCTCTTTAGAGCTTGTACCAATACTATAGATAATAGTTAGTCTTTTTTCTTTAAATATAGGTCTACTAGAAATATGAAATATGCTAATAGAAACCATATATAATTATGTATAGCCTTTGTTTGAAGTAGTTCTAGGTTTTGGAAAATAAATTTAAAGCCAGGAATTAACATGCAAAAATAAATTTGGAAGAAAACAACCCTAAAATATTCTTCAATAGGAAATAAATTGCAGACATAGATTTAGAAGTAAAACATAAACCCTTAAATATTTTAAACAGGAAATAAATTACAGACATAGATTTAGAAATAAAACATAAACCATTAATTTATGGAGCAAGAAATAAAGATCAGAAATGAACTAGGGAACTAAATCCTTAAATACTTAACCAAAAAATGTATTATACATGAAAGGGAAAATCAAGAACCTCATACCTACAAGGTATTTCTATTTTAATGGCCAAAAACCTACACACTTAATTACCTAGCACTAACAAATTCATAGACAGATCTGACAACTGTATAGATAACCATATCACTTGGGAACTACCACGTTTCACCCAACAATGACCTTGAACCATTCTTTGTTTTAATCTAGACCCCCCGAGCTGGTTCCAACATGGAACTATCTTAGAACTCCTAAGGTAATGATTCCTTAACTGGGATATAAGGTTTTGAATCCGTTCTCCTTTTTCCTCTTAGGAAAATTTTCTCCAAAAACTCTCTTGAGAATAATCGATCAGAATAATGAATCATCGAAAAGATGGAATATCCCCACGCCTCTCTTTGGCTTGGGTCTTTATAGGGATACTTTTAAGTCAAAGGGGCAGTTAAATAAAGAATCATTTGATTTCTTGATTTAACCATTGTATTTAATTTAGGCACTTTTAATTTTTAAGTTAGGAACTTTTAACTAGTTCTTATTTGGACTCTTGTAGGTATTATATTATTTAATTTATCTTTAAATAATAATAATAATAATGGATGGATCCTATCTTTAATTCTTATACTATTAATATTATTACTATGCTTACTCTTTATACATGTCATGTATACAATATATACTTATATATATTATTTGTTAACATTTATCTTTAGGTATCATATAACATGATCCCTAAACTTAGGACACTTTTTTCATTAAGTCCGTTAGGTAGGTGGTTAGGTCTACTAGGCTATGAAACTCTAAACTTCCTTGCATGTTGGATTCCCTCGTATAACATGGTAGTTCTTCAGTACTTGATGAGATACAAAAATTTGAAATTTCATTTAATCACTTATAAATAAGTTAGATGAGATTAATATTTTACTCGAGTCATCTTCACTTGACATAATTAATTATTTTTAGTAACTCCTAGCACTTATCCAGAGACCATAATCAATGCTAAAAACAAGGAGTTACAAACTTAGTGAAATTCCAAAGGTCCTCACTCAACACTAATGCTAGGATGTACTTGTAGGGTACACCTAGGGATACAATGGCCAAGGATCCGATGTTCCAAAGCTTATGCTCAATATCCACTTGGAAGGCTCTAGGGCTTATGCACAACACTTCCAATTTATCTTTTTCAAGTTCTTCATAGCTTGCTGCTCAACATAAAGGTTTTCATAGCTCATGTGTTCCAGAGCTTCGTGCTCAACACAACATAAACACTCATGTGCTCCAGAGCTTCTCGCTCAACACAAAATAATCACTAATGTGCTCCATATCTTCTCACTCAACACAAACATTCAAATACTCATGTGCTCCAGATCTCCTTGCTCAACACAAAACATCTCATCAATCGTGTGCTTCACGGTCCGCACCCAACACATAAAACCATACATAAAACATATGTAATTGGCTTACACCCAATATATCAAACAAATAATCATGTTCATATGTAGTGGAGTCCTAGACCCAATATACAAAAATAAAACATCAAAGTAACATCATAATCAATGGGGCTTGTTCCCATAAGTGTTAGGTCACAATTCGGGATATTACAGGGGAGCACCTATCTTATTCGTTCAAAAGAAAGATGGTACATTATGTCTATGCATAGGCTACCTTCAATTGAACAAAATGACAATTAAAAATAGATCTCCTTTTCCCCATATTAATGATCTATTTACAATCATATACATACAGTGACATAATTTTAAAAAATAGACTTGAGATCTGGATATTGTCAAGTCATAATTGAAGGCGAAGGTATTTTTAAACTGCTTTCAAAACCCAATACAAGAACTATGAGTTTGTGTTTATGCCCTTTGGGCTAACAAATACTCCAGCAACTTTTATGTGTTTAGTGAACAGTGTATTAAGTAAATACTTAGATAAATATGTAGTCATCTTCATATATGACATATTAATTTATTAAAAAATGAAAGAGGAACATGATGAGAACTTGGAAATAGTACTACAGGTTCTAAGAGAACATAAACTATATGATAAATTCAATAAATGCAAATTTTATAAATATAAGATACAATATCTAGGGAACATGATATCTAAGGAAGGAATAGCAGTAGACCTAGATAAGATAAAAGCAATAATTGATTTGCATGTTCCCAAAGATGTAACAGATGTACGATCATTTATAGGAATTACTAGTTATTACCAAAAATTCATAGAAGGATTCTTGAAGATTGCGAATCCCATAACATCTTTGTATAAAAAGGGAAAAATATTCGTATGGGATCAAAAGTGTGCAGAAAGTTTTAATAAATTAAAAGAATTATTAACTATTTCACCTACACTAAAAATAGGAGACCTAGATAAAGATTTATTTGTGTGCACTGATGCTTGAAATGAAGGCTTGGGTGGAGTACTAACACAAGAAGGTCACATAATTGCCTATGAATCAAGGAAGTTAAAAAAACACGAAAATAATTATGCCACTTAAGATTTAGAGATGGATACCATAATTCATGCTATGAAAATATGGCGCCGACATCTAATTGGTAAAAAATTTCTACTAATGTCTGATAACATAAGCTTAAAATATTTGTTTGATAAACAAAATATGAACGCAAGGAAATCGAGATGGTTGGCCTTCCTTATCGAATATAATTTTGAGATCAAACACAACAAAATAAAGGAAAACAAAGTGACTGATTCCTTAAGAATAAATGCAATAACAGATTTTATAACTGCTATTAGCAGTTACAAAATAGAGTTGGAGGAAGGAATAAAAATGGACAAGGAGTATTAGAATCTAAGAGAAAAAGTAACCAATAAAAAATATGAGAATGTAAAAGTAGATTAAATTTTAAATGAAAACGGTTTAATGTTGTATAAAAACATACTTGATGTACCTAACATACCAGAAATTAAACTGCTGATTTTAAATGGAGTGCATAAAAGTCCTTATTCCGGACATCCGGCTTAGCAAAAGATGATAAAAATGTTAAAGAAAATAGTATTTTTGTCCTAATAGGAAGAATGAAGTTGTTGAATATATAGCTATTTGCATAGAATTCCAGCAATTTAAAGCTCAACATCAACACCCAGTAGGGCTTTTGCAACCACTGCCAATTCCAAATTGGAAATCGGAAGTATCAATCTTGATTTTATAACTGGATTGCCTAAAACTCAGAAACAAAATTATTCTATAATGTTAGTGGTAGAAAAAATAAGAAAGGAAACATGTTTTATACCTATTAAAACAACTCATAAGTCAGCTAACATTGTTGACATATTTATGAAGGAAGTTTTTCGGTTGCAAGTAATTCCGATGGTAATAATTTCTAACAGAGATCCTAAGTTTACTGGTAAATTTTGAAAGTCATTGTTTAAAGGACTAGATACTAAAATGAATTTCAGTAGTACTTATCATCCACAAACAAATGGACAAAAAAAGAGAGACAATCAAGTACTAGAAGAGATGTTACAAATGTATGTTAGAGACTATCCCAATAAAAGGGAAGATTATTTGCACTTAGTTGAATTTGCATATAATAATCATTATCAACCTTCAGCTAAACTTATTCCTTATGAAATATTATATGGTAGGAAATGTAATACTTCCATTACATGGAGCAATCCAGTTAACAGATTGATGTTAGGACCTGACTTGTTAAAAGAACTAGAACTAACAGTGAAACAGGTACAAAGTAATTTGAAAACTTCTTAGGACAAACAAAAGAGTTACGTAGAGCTTAAAAGATATGAGAAATAATTCCAAGTAGGTGAGCATGTATTTGTTAAGGTAAAACCTCAAAAGAGATCCTTTAAGTTAGGGATCTATGCTAAATTAACACCCAATTATTGTGGACCATTCGAAATATTGGCAAGAGTTTGGCCAATGGCGTATCAGTTAGATTTGCCACCTAATATTAGAATACAAAATGTCTTTCATATTTCCATATTGAAAAAGTATGTGGATAATGCTACTCGTTTGATCGACTGGAATGTTATTCATGTATAACCTAAAAGAGATTTTTAGGTGGAATCAAACTGCATTCTCGATAAGCGGAAAATTTTTCTTTGGAATCACACCAATGGATAGGTAAAGGTACAATAGAAACACCTCAATCCACATGAAGAAAATAGGGGATTGGATTGTTATATGTGCGAGGCATATCCATCTCTATTACAAGAAGTATTAGAATAAACTTAAGCAACATCAAGGACGATGTTGAACTTAAGGGAAGGGGGGGGGGTGTTAACCCACCTAGAACTGAAAAATAAATATTTGTATTTATTTGAGGAAACATTATGTTAAAGTTATTGTAAATTTTTCTATGACCAAGTTGGTAAAGGATGACTATAATTGAATATTTAGTTTATTTAAATAATTAAATTGAGAGACACCTATCCAAATAAGACTGTTAAAAGAGTGTTCATTGACCCACTAGGAGGAATGAGCAGCTGTAAAAGTCTAATTGACAAGTGGTAGCACTAGCATTTCACTTTCTAGTTGTTGTAGGAATAAAAATCCCTAAAAACATGGTCATGTTCCCTAAGAAGAGGAAGTGATAAGGTGGATCATTTAATTTCAAAACTGACCCAAAGACCTTGGTAATCTTATGAATACCATTGAATTGAGAAGGAGGCTCACTACATTCTTTTTCCAAGTTAATGAACCTTGTGTTTTATGCAAATTGAAAATTTAGGAACAAAAGGATTTTAAATTAGGGGATAGCTAAAGTGAAATTGTTGAGTTAAGTCTCCTATTGAGGGCTAAGGTTCAGAAAATTCTTGTGTACTGCTACACAACATCTTCATCCTAGTGGTTCAGTGAATAGGCTCGGGGGTCCTAAGCAAGTATTCTTGGCTTCTTCGGGAGACAGTTGGGTGGAAAGGTATCCTTTGGGTGGTTTTCCCCCTTGTGTATTTTTATCTAGGTTCTAAAACTGTTTCTTTTACTATCTATGATTTTAATTTAAATTTGTATCTAGAAATATAGGAATGCTGATGGATTTCTAAGTTAGAACAAATTAAAAGGAATCCTAGTTCTATCGTTATTGTTTCATGAAGTATGCTTTAGTTTCACAAGAATTATTATTTAAAACAACTGTTTTATAAATAGATATTTTCTTATGGAATTCTAATCATTTTTTCTAAATTCATTACCCTAGTTTTTTTATGTTCATTTCATTATAGTTAACAAAGCTAGTTCTAGCTCGAATCAAAGTGATGAAATTCATACAATCGTATTAAGTATTAATTCTTAATCCTACCGAAGGCATTCAACTAAAACAAATAGAGTTATGAATGTAGAGGCCTTCTAGCCCAAACAAAATGCAAATATTTCTTTCCAACAGAAAATACGAAGTCAAGGATATTAGCAAGTCGCAACCCTTATTGCAGGCCGACGACCATTATGATACTCTATGAGTCCTTTTAAAACAAACAAATAGTAAAATCAATACTAAAGATGCACAACAACACTTACAGTTTCATTTCCTTCCCATCAACGCATCATGGCTTAAAGTCCTTAAATTCCACTTTAATAGAAACTATTTTTCTTTCTTTAAAAACTATAAATTTCAGAAAAACCCAAGTTTGAATACTGTAGGGACTGTTACATCTACAAGTAGAAAACCAATGTGTAAACTGTGTAAAACGTTAATCCATCTATTGTTAACAAAAAACGTCTCACGACACAAAGGGAGAATATCCCACTAATTACCATGATAGATAATTGCTCTCTATTGTACAAAAAGATGAAAGAAAATAGAGAAATTCCCTCTTGGCCTTAACATTACAAATTAACTATTGTACTTTCCATAAATTGCCTCATGGCCTAAAAAAAATATTAGTAGAAAAATAGGCTATAGAGTGATAACCAAAACGACATTCAAGAACCAAATCGCTTGTGCATTTACAAGACAAAAACCATTACGAGATTCTTATAAAAACAACAACACTTTTACAATAGATGGAGCGACAGTCATAATGACTGCTCAAAACACTCCTTGAAATATCTAGAACTCTATCATAATAATAAAAACATTACATCACGAATGCCTCATGGGAAAAAACCAAAGGATGTTACCATTGTTAACGACAAAGAAACACATAAACTAGCCTAAGCCAAGAGCTCATTGGTTAAGCCACGGTTCCTAAATCCACAAATCCATGTGGAAGCTAGGGGACAGGTCTTACCAGGACCAGAACACCTTCAAATGCTAAGACCATTAAAAACACAATGCATTAATCCATAGTCGAACCTCTTGCACACGAAAAGTTTATAGAGGTGAAATAAAAATTTTCATAAATGAATTTTGAACAACGATATTATGCAGGATTTAGAAAGGACTTACCCTGTAATGTTTTTTGTAAGGGGATGTTGAAGCAGTAAAATATTCATTTTGAGTGCTCTTCCATCGCGTTGAAACATAGTCACCAAAGAGAAAACCTTAGTACCGTCAGTCTTGTAGAGAAGAAACATAAGCCATTGTGTACAACAATTTTTTGATGCAAACACTTTTAATTAGTCGGGGGTATGAGATCGATAGCCTGAAGGATGAAGGCCAAGGCCAAGAGCTTGGCTCCCTCTCCTCCTCACCACATAGCAAAAACCGAAATGAAGCATTAGACAGGTATCGAATTTCAAGGGTCAATAAAACCGTTAGGGTTTTTCGAGGGATTAACATGATTTCCAGCTGGTGTATTAAATCCATCACATGGCTTATACCTTATTTCATTAAAGATAATCTTCAACATCAAATCATTTTAATTTCTCCAAACCTTTGTTTCCTTGTCAATGCCATAACCTTTTATTATTACATGCATGCACTATCATATTGAAGGATAAGCCTTATCTTCCCTTGTTTTTTCGTATACTCTTTCTTAGGGTTGTGTATAGTCTAGATTATGACCTTGTATAACTAGGAGGATGTAATCCTTCATCGTCACTACCTGCAAATATTTCATAAGGGTTTCTTTAGCCATATGAGCTAAGTAAGACCCGTAACCCACCTTTCCCAGTATCTAATTAGGGATATTTAGTTTTCAAATGAAAACATAACCAAAATTCACAACAACTATAATGGACAAAAAATAAACATGACATTTCTTTTATAAATTGACATCAAGGAAAGTAGTGTCGACATGATGATAAGTCACATAATAATATTGTCGGAAGATGTCATTTATGTGCATTTTTTAAACAATTTCAAACATGAACTAAAGAATATATGAATTTATGGATTTAAGACTAAACATTCGTGTTTTCCATGGCTGTGTTAAAGTGCAAAGTTAAAACTTGATATAGATCTCATTATTCTTTTACAATTGCAGTTAACACTCTATTTAATTTTTTATTTTTATTTTTATGAAATTTGGAGATGTTACATGATCCTTTATTCTTTTCTTCTTCATTATTATGTATCTTAGTTAGCAGAACATTATTTAATTCTTCCTATGATTTTAAGATGCGTTCATTATCTTCCTTAACCCATTTCAATTCTCCTTGTAAATATTTTACTATTTGTAGGAGTTCACATGGGTTATAATTCCTACTTTCATTCATATTTACCCAAATTTCACCATCTCTAATATTACCTTCTTCTATGTGTTATGGTTCTATAGGATGAAATTCTCCTTCAGGAGGCATTTCCATATCCGCCATGATTCCTACAAAATCAATGTTATTATGCTCTTCTTGTTTTCAAAGAGAATCAAACCATAACAAAAACATTAGTTTTCTGTTTTATATTGGTTTGAGTGTTGGGATTTTCAGACCAAGTGTTGTAATTGTGCTCTTATACCATTCTGTCACGAACCCTAAAGTTACACAAAAAATCCTTTTATTTATATTTTAATGTCGTAAAGTGTTTTCTTAGTCATATGTTCATTTTTATCTTTCTCCATGAATAATTATAATTTAATTTATTGTATGTATGAATATAGGACTTGTCGTCTGTCCCACATTAACTCTAACTATGATCATTTTGGAATCACAACCTTATGACAAGGTGATATGTTCATGCTAAAATGTCTTTATTTTTATTTAACTAGGATTAAATACCAAGTCTTGGACCCAAGTCCCATGCTATGAATAAACTAGAGATATGTATTTAGATTTTAAACTTTGTCAAGGAAATAATGATGTCATTTTCTTTTGTTGTTTACCCTACTTTTATAAGGTGAATTGATTATTAAAGGGGCATACATTCCTAGCATGCTCCTACATGTGATATAGGATAAAATTAAGAGGGATAACCTATGTTAAACCCATTATGTAAATTTAATATGCGATTATGGGAGTTGCATGGGTTTAAGAGGCTGCATTCGAATGGATGACAAATTAGAGAGTTGCGAGGGGGTTTTAAATGAGGTTTAATGTTGTCCTTGGCCATGGATTGGGAGTGGACATCGTAGCTAGGAAAAATTAATGTTTAAGGTGATATTTAACGCTTTTTGTAGAAGAGAAGGTGGATACTGGCCCTACATTTGTACTCCTCATGATCCACAATGTTGAAAGAAACTCTTAGGGTATTTATGTTCAGATCGATGTAGTTACTCAGTCATTGAGGTTGGTGGTTGCTTGATGGTTTCATTCTATACCTCCTTGTTGCATGGTTGTGCTTCGTTCACCTTTAACTTGCCTCCATACATGACTAATATAGATCTATTCGATTAATAAAAAACTTATGTTGTGTTATCTGAGTTTTATCTGCTAGTTTGGTGAAGTTCCTTCCTTTGTGCAGTCTTAGCTATCTCTATTTCCTTGTGTGGTAAGGTGAAAGGCTCCTGGTCTGTTTTCCTTCACTTGCTTATGGAGGAGCTTCCTAAGTCAGCAACGGTAGCAAAAAGAAAAGGTCATAAGTTTCTTTAAGTTTTAAAACTCTTTTTTATTTGAATTTTAGCAGGAAACAGAGGAAATACTAAATCTCATTTTTTTGGTTTGTGAAAGGAAGAGAAAAATAATGGAGAGCTTGATGTAGGAGCATTCATCTCATGATCGATCCAACCCAACATCCAACTCATAGATTGAGTCAGATTGCCATGTAATAGAGTTTCTATATGGATAATTATATAGGGTTAGTTTTTAATTTCAATAAGTGGCAGATTTTCCTTTGTTCTCCTTGATCCCTACGTGGACATCTCAAGGATTGATCTTTGTCAATTAGGTTTTCCTTTATTAGGTTTCAGATCCATTTAATCGGATCTGATAGGGTTTCTAAGTATTATAAATTTTTTTGAATGTAATAGATCAAAGGGTGTGTGTAGAGGAGTGAATGTGAGGATTGAATGAGTGATTGTATGCACAACAAGATGGTGAATGTTGTGTATCCAAAATTTTGATCTTATTGAATTAAAAAACAAGAGATATACAATCTGTGTGCGTATAGTGGGTACCAGACTTGATTTAAGTCTGTAGATGTTAAATTCCTCCGTAGCTTTTGCTTTTCCTTTATCTTTGTTTCCTCCGTACTTCTTTGGCCTTAACTCTGGATGAAGTTTCCAACACTTAGAGACATCATGTCCCTTCTGACAATGCGAACATGTAGGCTTTTCACCTTCTTTCTTAATAGTAGCCATCTTCTTTTTCCCCTTATATTTACCTTTCGATTGGCTGTCAAATTTAAATGATTTCTTCAAAAAAGTATCATCAGCATGCTTACCCCTGGCTTCTAAATGTGTGGCTTGAACACATACATCATTCAAATTACTGGGGTTAAATATCAACAAAGTATGTCGCAAATAAGAATGCATGCCACCAATGTACTTAAGAAGAGTTTCCTGTGTATCTAATGCAAAATTCAATGCAATAGCCCTCTTTCTGAATTCATGAGTATAATCTTGAATGCTTTGTCCTTTAGCTTGTCTAAACATTTACCAACCCATGGTTAATTGTTGGATATGGCCTAAAGGATAAAATTGCTTCCTTAATACTTCAATGAATTCATTCCAAACTGAAATAATTTCACTGTTCTTTCGAAGATCTTGCTGAATCTTTCTCTCCCACCAAGTAAGAGCCATTCCACTCATTCTCAAAGTGGCCAATTGGATTCTGGAAGGGTCATCTGTAATGCCCTGCACCCTGCAATATACTTCAAGCTTCTTGATCCAATTGTCTAACTTTTCAGCATCTAAATCCCCATTATAAATCGATAACTCAAACTTAACATCCAATTTGAAATAAGGCACATTAGAATTTGCATTATTTGAATGAGAAGTATGAGAAGAAGAGAAAGTTTGATTAGTTTTAGGAGGATCACCGTCACCTCCTACTCCTTTACCCTTTTCTTCCTTCTTCACTTCTGCATCTTTGGATGAATATCCTTCTTCTTTCTTCTTCCTTTCTGCTCGCTCATCGAGTAGAATTTCCATCATGGATTTTATGCTGATAAAAGCCTCCAAAAACTCAGTTTCAGAAATAGTAGGCTTTTCCCGTTCTGCATGTCCTTCTTCTTCCCCTCGTGGAGAAGACATGGTTCTTGAGAATGTTTTCCTTGAGCCAATCTCAGGATCTTCTTCAATTAATTCTCCTTCACCAAGATTTAACCTGGACCTGGTAAGCATTCACAAACTTGCACAAGCAGTCAACCTGCTTTGATACCATAACATGATCCATCGGATCTCAACTTCAGTGCATTAAAAGTTTTGTTTTAAAAGAATGCGTTCAACAGGTTAATTAATTCATGGAACAACATTAACAGGAATTAAATGCTTAGAACAGAGATGGAAAACAAGATTGATAAACAGATATAAAAGAAACACAGAATCAGAGAGTCACAAACAGAAGTTGATAACAGAGTTCACCCCCTTCGCTGGGCTACGTCTCCGGGTCCCTCTCCAATGGGTACCGATCCAATTAATCTCTTTAAAATGGTACAAAATGTTTCTAGAATCAACTTTAGCAACTGTAACAGAATGTTGTACAAAGTCTTCAAGACCTCTCTTCTGGAAATTACAATTAGCCTTCAAAAGGAAAAGAAAGCTAAAGTATAAGAGAGAATGTCAAATTCCACAATAACAGCATCTGGACACTTCGCAGCAAAAATCTCCTCAGAGAAATGATGCTCTGTGCTCTAAACACTCTGAATCTCCTCTCCCTGAATCCCCCTGGAAATGTGGCCAACATCCACTATTTAAGCGTTCAGTGGGAGGATAAGTAATGGATTCCCCTCCCCCTTTCATCACGGCCTTTATCTTCTTTATTATTGTTACAACCATATGCTAAAACTGAACCATGCAATCCCGCCAAATCACTGCCCAAGCGTTATGGTACCACGACGTTCCATATCCCCGAAATGTTGCAACCAACTCCATGCACATATTTTGCACCATACCATAGAGTCACATTATGTTACAACAAATGTTACAACTAAACCATGCACCAGATGCAAACTGCCAAATGTTACATCGGATTGTTATAACTAACCGCGCAAACAATTCACAACTGTTAAGTGAATGTTACCGCACCTTGCAACTGGGCTATGCCACATGTAACGTAACCATTTGATGTCACCACTAACTTCACAATGTCGTAGAAAGTGTGATATGTATGTCGCAACAAGTGTGATATGTCTTTTGCAGAAAACATGATGTGTATGTCGCAGCAAACGCGATGTGTATGTCGCAGCAAACGCGATCGCGCACCCTCATCTATCTATCAGCATGGTGCCATTTAACCGTGCACAAGACTGCTAAAGGGCATATACTTGACCCCGCGAACCATTCAATGTTCCACTTGACGGTGCACAAACTGTACAACAACTGCGCGGCACTGTAACATTGCGCCGATTAGCATACATGTGGAACTTTGCACCGTTTGAATGGTAGATAGAACATACATTAAGGCTAGTCTCGCACTATGTTTAGCATATGAGTTAAAAACATGTGTTATGTTCTTTGAACCATAGATTAATGACCATTGTACCATATTGGATCAGTTTAATTTTTGAATATGAATAATCCACCGGATCAATAACAAAGAAGCATACAGATTGACTCCACTAGAAAATGAAGAAATAAAACAACAAGTGCAGGAGTTGTTGGAGAAAGGATTGGTTAAAGAGAGTTTAAATCCTTGTACTGTACCTACCATGCTAATTCCAAAGAAAGATGGCAGATGGAGGATGTGTACTGATTCCAGGAAAATTAATAAAATCACTATTAGGTATGGATTTCATTTACCCAGAATTGATGATATGATAGACTGTTTAAGTGGTTCAAAATATTTTTCCAAAATAGATTTAAAAAGTGGATATCATAAGATTAGGATAAGAGAAGGGGATGAATGGAAAACAACATTTAAAATTAATGATGGTTTGCATGAGTGGTTAGTGATTCCATTTGGACTTACAAATGTACCCAGTACATTCATGATATTAATGAATGAGGTTTTGAGGGAATTTACTGAAACATTTGTAATTGTGTATTTAGATGACATTCTGATTTTTAGTCAGAACAGAGAAGAACATTTAAGGAACCTTAAGTTGGTGTTGAGGACTTTACAGAAGGAGAAGTTGTTAATTAATTTGAAGAAGTGTAGTTTTCTAAAGAAAGAGTCGGTCTATTTAGGGTTTGTGCTTTTAGAAGAATGAGAAAATGGATCCTGACAAAGCGCAGGCAATTTTAAATTGGTCAATTCTAAGAAATAATTCTTAGGTAAGAAGTTTTCATGGACTTGCTAGTTTCTATAGGAAGTTCATTAAGAATTTCAGCCAAATTTGTGCACCTTTAATATATACTTTCAGAGGAAGTAAATAACCTTTCAAGTGGACTAAAGCAGCTGATAGGAATTTTAAATAACTAAGAATCCTATCTTGGCTTTGCCCAGTTTTGATAAAGTGTTTCAAGTGGAGACAGATTCCAACGAAACAACAGTGGAAGCAGTTTTGAGTCAAGAGCATAGACCAGTATCATATTTTATTGAAAAATTAAATGAAGCTAAACATAAATATTCTTCATATGATATTATATGTTGTTGTGCAAGCTCTTAAAAAATGGAGACATTATTTGATTCCTAAGGAATTTATTTTGTATTCTGACAATCGTGCTTTGCAGTTCATAAACAACCAACCAAAGTTAAATTAGAGGCATGCTAAATGGGTAGAATTTTTAAAGAACTTTACCTTTGTTATCAAGCACAAAAGTGGTAAATCCAATAAAGTTTCCAATGCTTTGAGTAGGGTAAATTTGGTAATGCAAGAAATTAAGATCAGTACTTTGGTATTTGAAAGTTTAATTGTTATGTATAAGGAGGATGTATATTTAAAAGATATTTATGTTTCCTGTGAAAATATAGTTACCCATAACAAAATCCAATGGTTAGATTATATGTTGTAGGAAGGGTTATTATTCAAGAACAATAAGTTGTGTATTCCGAGGTGTTCCATAAGAGAAAATTTAATTTAGGAGAAGCATAGTGGAGGTCTCTCATGACATTTTGGACAAGAATTTGCTCTGGTGAGTAATTTTTATTTTTGGCCAAAGATGCAGTGTGATGTGAAGAAATTTGTTGAGGGATGTAGAATCTGTCAACATGCAAAAGGGAGAAGTCAGAACGGAGGATTATATCAACCATTGCCTATCCCCGCTAGGCCTTGGGGTTCCATAAGCATGGATTTTGTTTTAGTTTTACCTAGAAATCAGAGAGGTCATGATTCAGTTTATGTTGTGGTAGATATATTTTCTAAAATGGATCATTTTATTGCATGCAAAAAGACTAATGATGCAACAAACATTGCTAATTTATTCTTTTCAGAAATTGTAAAGTTGCATGGTTTGCCTTTGAGTATTGTGTCTGACAGAGATACAAAATTTGTTGGTCATTTTTGGAGAACTCAATGGAAGAAGTTGGGGATTAATCTCAGCTTTAGTTTTTCTTATCATCCTCAGACTGATGGACAAAATGAAGTGGTAAATATAATCTTGGGGAACATACTAAGAAGTATGGTATATGAACATCCAAAACAGTGGGACTTGGCTTTAGCTCAGGCTGAGTTCGCATACAATGATTCACCCAATAGAAGTACAGGTATGAGTCCTTTTCAAATTGTCTATGGAATGCATCAAAGAGGTGTATATGAACTTAGAGATTTGGGAAATCAAGAAAAGAGAAGTGCATAGGGTGAAGATTTTGTAGTTAGTATGCATGAGCTACAAGAAACCATCAAGAAGAGATTACAAGGAAGTACAGAAAAGTATAATGAGAGAGCATAATTAAAGAGAAGAGAAGTGAATTTTCAGGTTGGAGATTTAGTGATGGCCTATCTAAGAAAGGAAAGGTTCCCAAAAAGAACTTATAATAAACTGAATCTTAAAAAAATGGACAATGTAAAGTTCTAAGGAAGTTTTTTGCTAATGCTTATGAGATTGAAATTCCTTCCGACCTTCAAATTTCACCAATTTTTAATGTTTCATATTTATATCTTTTTAAATATGCAGGTGCTTAGCCAGATGGTGTGACTTTAGAAAGAGATGATCTGGCTATAGATTCACAAGGACAAATTCTAGAGAAATAGTAGCCTTAGATTGAAGCCATCCTTAACAAAAGAATCTTAAGAAAGACCAAGAACAAAAGCTTCTTTCAATATCCGGTCAAATGGAAAAATCACCCTACTAAAGATGCATCCTGGATGATAGAGCAAGAAATTTCCAAGTATGATGTATAGCCTGAAGGCTTAATGGAGAATTATTTTATTCCTTGGGAATATGACGTAGGAGCATACATCTCATGATCGATCCAGACCAACGACCAGCTCAAAGATTGAGTCATCTTTTCATGTAATCAAGTTTCTAGATGAATAATTAGATAGGGTGAGTTTTAATTTCAATAAGTGGCACATTTTACTTTGTTCTCCTTGATCCCTACATGGATATCTCAAGGACTGATATGTGTCGATTAGGTTTTCCTTTATTAGGTTTCATATCCATTTAATCGGATCTCACAGGTTTTCTAAGTATTATATATTTGTTTGAATGTAATACATCAAAGGGTGTGTGTAGAGTAGTAAATGTGAGGATTTAATGAGTGATTATATGCACATCAAGATGGTGAATTATTTGTATCCAAAATTTTGATCTTATTGAATAAAAAAACAAGAGATTTACAATCTGTGTGCATATAGTGGGTACCAGGTTCCTTTACTAGGTTTCAGATCCATTTAATCAGATCTGACAGGTTTTCTAAGTATAATATATTTGTTTGAATGTAAGACATCAAAGACTGTGTGTAGAGTAGTGAATGTGAGGATTGAATGTGTGATTGCATGCACATCAATATGGTGAATGCTCTGTATCCAAAATTTTGATCTTATTGAATAAAAAAGAAAGAGATTTACAATATGCGTGCGTATAGTGGGTACCAGACTTGTCTTAAGTCTATAGATGTTAAATTCCTATTACGATTCAATCCATATAGGAGTATGTAGTTAATTTTTATAGAATTTGTAGAAAAAATTAATCCTTGCAGTGATCAATTCGCACACAAGAAAACCAAATCTGTGAATAGATCAAATGATGGGAAAAGAGCGCAGAAGGAATCAATGGTGGACGTTCATTCCGCATCTGAAATCAAATCAATGGTTATGTGTCATCCCGTAATTGATCTATGGTGCAGAAGAAACCTTGCGGGAGGAGAATTATGGAGTGAAAGTTTGGAAAATGCATAAGTGAATCCCACAACCCACAACCCACATGTGGAATAGAAATTGCAGGATGAAAATTTCAGAAGGAAGGTCCAGAAAATTTGTAAACCCGCATCCCTTATCCCACTATTGCGGAAACATAGTTGCGGGAACTCTATTGCGGGAAGTTGAATTTGAAGTTGTGGAAAGGTAGTTTCCAAACTATGGAAAATGAAGATCGTGAAATGCTTCCAAAAGGGAGGAAAGTTTAGAAGATCGCTAAATTTGAAGGTTCGCTAAAGTTAGAACCTGTGTATCCTAAAAAAGATAATACAAATTAGTTTACTAGTTTGAATTTGGGGCTTTCGATCTACTCCTTTGATTCATGTTGGAATCAAAGCTTGGAGGATAAGAACCCTCAACTCTCTTATCATTTCACTAAAGGTAAAACTCTCTACCAAGTATTCATTTATCAAGATTTAATTTGATTTCAATCTTTATTTTTTAAAGTATTGCTCTGCGTGATAGATGAGGCAAAGAGGACCAAGGAGATGGTTACTCCATCGATTGGATGAATTTAGAGTAGGCTCTAGACTCGCCATTATAGCCAAAACTTAATTTTAAAGGTAAGAATTACAATTTAAAATGCACAGGGTTTAGAGTTTTAAATTTTTTTCTCCTCTTTACAAATGGAATGCTTCATTTTCCAAAGTTAATTGTTGGGATTAGTTGATTTTTTACCCAAATATCCCTTAAAATTCTAAAATGAGGTTGAAAGGTAGAGAAAAGGGCTAGGCATGGGGAGCGATGGGGCTTACTTCCTCCTAAGTAATCCATTACTCTATTTTGAGGTGATAAGAACATTATACTGTACCTTTTAGTGTGAAATTCATGTTTAAATTACCTCCAAGAAAACTAACATGTGTAGGTTTGTGTGCATGTACCAAATATGGAATGACTTGTTCATTTAAATGATGGATCTATTCTACAAAAAAAAGGTATGCTTCATTCTTTTATTACAAGCCGGTTGGGAAAGATCTTGGGTTTACCCTGCTCAGAGTTTGAATAAAAGGGATTATCATCCTCTTTATTAATTTTGGATAAGTTAGAAAATAATGTTGGGTCTAGTGAATGATTTGCGACTGTAAAAATACATCATGGTTTTAGAAAAGGAGATTGTAGGGTATTTCTACATTTAATTTGAAATATTGACACTCGACCATCTTGATTTTGATTATAAGGTTTGTATTTATATACTGAATGTTGGTTATGACTTTGCTGAAGGATTTATGTTGCTAGAAGTCGGTTCCATGGACTATAAAAACTAAATATTCTCTTAATTGACATCGTGTTTCAACTCTTATTTTGTTGTACCACATTCTTTTGATATTTAAGTTAGATTATTGTTCAAATCTTTTATTTATTTGATATATATAAAAAAAATGAAACAAAGGATTGTAATAACATATATGTTTGTTCTTTTTCTAAAAAAAATAAGATCTCAATATGAAGCCTCTCGGCCCTAATGTTTCATACGTGTTGCAATAACTAAATTTCTGTGATTTTTGTTTATAGATGTTTTAAATTAAAAAATTAATAAACTAGGGTTTGCCTAAAATGAAACGATTCAGTGTATAAAAGAAGAAAATGACATCTATGTTAGCTAACTACTCTGAACAATAATATTATAAGTGAATAAAATAAAAACATGAATGTAATATCTTAATGATTAGGTTCGTCGTATAAATAGTTTCAGGATTTCAATAAAGTTAATAATATTTTCCAAAATATATGTATATATATATATATAAGAATAATGAGCCAGATTGATGGGAATACGAAACTGAAGATGTTGTTCCTCCCAACCAACTCCAGAGAAGCCAAATTTACTTGCTCCAAAAACCTCGAGCCTTTTTGTTGAACCACAAGGGGAAATTCCGATCAATGTGAAATATTTGCATCAATAGATCATTTCCCCTCCATTGTAAGACTCATGTTTATTCGATGGAAACAATAATTTATAGTATATTTCCTAGGACTTGGTCATTTATGAGCCACATGCTCATTAATGCTCCACAAGGAGTCTTGACCTAATTTTGGGGGAGTTTCCTCTTTCATCACTTCATTTTTTTACTCACCATTTTTTGTTATAATAATCAACCCATATTTAGCTACCTTAGACATTAATTTCATTATTTTTGTCTTATTTGCCTAGTTAATGTGTCCCACCTTGTGCAAGTTGTCATTTACCTATCCATAGTGGTCAAACTTGCCTTATTTGACTCATGTAGCGCTTGGGAAAGCTCAAGGAATCAAATCTGCTTTATTCCTGGCCTCCTAGGAACCCATCTTCTTTTTATGCTTTATTGCCTACTTTTTCAGTGTTTTAAGGCAAAAGGAAAAGCTTGACTAGGTGAGGTTGACTAGTTTTTTGTCCTACACATACTCCTCTCTTTTCTCCTTGGAAAAGCATGTATGAGTTGTCATTCCATCACTCTTTAGCTTTCCTAAGCCTTTTTTCCAATTCGTGAGCTCCATGACATATTTGGGATCATCTTTTACACCTATGGGGGATTTGCTTATTTTAGTAAGCCTGCTTTTGACTAGATTCGATGTGCCTCCTCATGCAATCGAATATCCTATGTAATTATTTAATGTAGTAGCCTATTTTATTATAGGTTTGGCTATTGTACACTTACTGAATACAGTTTAGTGTTCAGCTCATTATTCAGTCTCTTTTGTGAGTGATTTTGCATGATCAATTGATAATTGTTGTGAGTAAAATTAATCTATCACTGGGTTCAATTTACACATGGTATCAGAGCCATTGTAGATGGATTTCTCTCCTTCAAATTGTTTTGCAGGTTCAACATCAGTGACTGGGAGCCTTCTACTGACAGCCGGGACATATTTCTAAGCTATGGATCAATCACAGAAAACTATCTTGACTCCCTTCAATTTATTTGAATGGAAAGTAGAGATGGAGATACTGTTGAGAGCGAAAGGCCTCTATAGGGTGACTATGGAAACAGAAGCAGAGCCCAATACAGCTGCATAGAAGATAAAATGGCACAACAGGAGGGATGAGGCCTATGGTCTCCTGTGTCTGAGTATTTCTAGAGACCTCCTTTTCCATCTTGATGGATTGACATCACCGAATGAAGTATAGGAGAATATTTCTGATATTTTTGGAAAGATAGATGAGATGAGGGGACATCAAATCGAAAATGAGCTGATTTCTCTGAGTCCAAATAGCTTTGAATCCCTGCAGCTATATTTCTCCAAGTTCAAAGCACTTGTTTTGCAGCTGAAACAGTGTGGGATCGAAAAGAAGGATGATCAGCTGCTCTTGGCCATACTCTCGAAGGTTGGCCCTGACTATTCAGTGTTTGTTTCGACCTTCTATGCCACAAAACTGACAGCTCGAACCTAGAAGATGCCTAGCCTTGCAGATTTCATGGAATCTCTCACACAAGAACAAGACAAGCTGGTGATGATGGGCACCATCAAACCATCCAAATACCAAGCTCTGGTTGCTGTATATTTGAAGGTGGATTCAAAAAGCAAAAAGAAAGCTAAAAATCCACCTGAGCAAAAGAGAGACAAGAACAAGTCTCCGGAGGAGCCACAAGGTTCCAAGAAGAACTACCAGAAGAAGAAAAACAAAGGAGAAATGAGCAAGTGTTCATACTGCAATAAGGGAAATCACACTGAAAGCTCTTGTATGAAAAAGCAGATAGACATGCGGACCCAACTCCTGGAGAAGAATGCCATCTCCCTTCCAGAAAGCTCAAAGAAGAGGGAAGGAGGATCAAGTTCAGAAGACAGAGAGAGAGTTCATGCTCTAGTTGCTGGCACATCAAGCTCACCTAGTTTCATCATTGATTCTGGAGCTTCAAGACACATGGTTTTGACTAAGGAGGTATTCACCTCACTGGATATGTCAAAAGGTCCACCTATAGTACTGGGAGATGACTCTCTCACTGAAAGTTTAGGCAAAGGGAGGATAGATCTTGATCATGGTCAGTTCAGCAATGTGTTGTATGTTCTTGGTCTCGCCTCCAACCTTCTATCAGTGTACTAGATGACTCACACTGGGTCTCCAAAGAAAGTCATATTCTCCCCTGATGAAGTTGAGATCACAAATATCTCAAGTGGTAGAGTCATTGCAAAAGGAGTTGCAAATCATGCTCAAAAGGTATACATGTTCTCACACTTCCTACCCTACTCAAACCCCTCTGCTCTTCTGATTCATGCTAATGAGGATAGAAATATTTGGCCACCTTAATTACAAGTATCTTTCTGATATTAGTGAAAAGGATATGGTCATAGGGTTTCCCAAGATAAAATTTTCCAAAGGAGTCTACCAAGGTTGTATCCTAGGAAAACACCTAGAGCATAAATTTGAGAGAGCTAGTCATGAGAGAACCCCTGCACCCCTCGAGCTGATCCACAGTGATGTTTCTGGCCCATTCGCTCATATGTCCATGATTCAAGCCAAATATGCATTGAATTTCATAGATGAATTTTCCAGGTATTGCTGGGTTTACTTCCTGAAACACAAGTCTGAAGTTTTTGGCCTCTTCAAACTCTTTAAGGCTTTGGTTGAAAACCAGTCTGGGAGGAAACTCAAGGTCCTCAGATATGACAATGGTGGTGAGTATGTCAAGTCTGAGTTTATTAATTATTGTGCAGATTCAGGTATTCAGATGCATCATTCTATCCCCTACACACCACAACAGAATGGTGTTGCAGAGAGGAAGAACAGATCACTGAAGTAGATGGCAACATGCATGATGGACGCCAAAAAATTGCCACCAAAGTACTGGGCCAAAGCTATAAATTGTGCAGCCTATATTCAGAATAGGGTGCCTCATTAACAGCTTGATGGTATTACTCCCTTTGAAGCATGGAGTGGGCACAAGCCAGATGTGACCCATTTCAGGATTTTTGGCTCAAACGCTTGGGCTAGAATTCCAACAGAGAAGAGGAATGCTTTGCAGCCCCAAATCCAAGAGTTCCTTTTTGTTGGGTACTCTAAAGACTCAAAATTTTATAATCTGATTAATTTGAGCACAAACAAAGACTTCATTGAAAGGTGTGTTCAGTTTGAAGAAAAACCCCTTGCAGTAGTGGAAGTTGGAGAAGCCTCTTCTCCACCTGAACCTCAGAAAGTAAGTGAAGAGTTTGTTGAACATGCTGATTCTGATATGTCTGATAGTGATGAGTTTATTGCAGACCCTAATAGTCCTACAAGGCCAAAATAGACATCCAAGACACTACATGTAGCAGGAGAGCTAGCTGGGGATCCCAATGACCCAAGGAGGACTAGATCTCAATTTGAGAGTGGTCTGTGCATGAAGGATCCTATGTTTGCTGAGAAATGATATTTGATGGTGGAATCAGATACTTAGACTTATGAAGAAGCAGCAGGAGATCCAAGATGTCAAACATCCATGAAGGAAGATTTCATCTCACTCCAGAAGAGCAACACATGGGAGCTAGTGGATCTTCCCCCAGGGAGGAAGTTAGTTCAGTGTAAGTGGGTCTACAAGACCAAATTTGCTGCTGATGGTTCACCTATGAAGTACAAGGCTAGATTGATATCCAAGGGCTAATCACAGGTTCATGGCATAGATTACAATGATACCTTTGCACCAGTGGCAAAGATGGACTCCATCAGGCTAGCCTTAGCCATTGCAGCCTCAAAGCAATGGGAGGTACATCACATGGATGTAAAGTGTGCCTTCCTGAATGGAGATCTCACTGAAGAGATATATATGCAGAAACCTCAAGTATTTGCTACTAACCCTTCTCTTGTGTGCAGGTTGAGAAAGTCATTGTATGGGCTAAAGCAAGCCCCTAGGGCTTGGTATGCCAAGATTGATAGCTTCTTGCTATCACTGAATTTTGTTCGGTACAAATCAGATCCAAATGTCTATTTGAAGTTAATTAATGGTTCATTAATGATCATTGTGTTATATGTTGATGACCTTCTCATTACAGGAAGCCCAATGGATGAGATTGCTTCCTTGAAGGGTGCAATGAACCAAGCCTTCTCCATGACAGATTTGGGGCTCTTAAGTCAATTTTTTGGGCTTGAGATTGCTCAAACCAAAGCTGGAATCAAGGTGCACCAGTCCAATTATGCCTTGGATTTTTTGAACAAATTCAAAATGAAGGATTGCAAAGCAAGCAAAACTCCTTTCCTTTCAGGAGTGAAGCTGGAAGAAGCTGATTCTTCACCTAAGGTAAACAATACACTATATAGGCAATTGATTGGATGTTTGTTGTATCTTACACATACTAGACCTGATATTTGTTATGCAGTAAGTGTGGATTCTAGATTCATGGATCAGCCTCAAGAGATCCATTGGAAAGCATCCAAAAGGATCCTTAACTTTGTTCAGGGAACAAGGACACATGGGATCTTCTATAAAGCTAAATCTGATCTTGAGTTGATTGGGTTTACTGGCAGTGATTGGGCAGGTGATAGCACAGATAGAAAGTCCACATTAGGATATGTGTTCATGCTTGTAGAAGGGCCAATCAGCTAGTCAAGCAAGAAACAGAGTGCCATTGCACTCTCATCTATAGAAGCAGAGTACAGAGGAGTTGTTAATGCAACAACTCAATGTTTATGGTTGCAGGGATTTCTTGGAGAGTGTGGCTTCGAACCAGAGTACTCAACTACCATCTACTGTGATAACCAGAGTACCATTAAAATATGCAAAGATCCAGTTCAGAAGTAGATAACCAGACACATTGAGATCCATATGCACTACATCAAAGAGCTTGTGCATGATGGAACCATTCACCTACTCTTCTGTTCATCTTCAGAACAAGTAGCTGATATCTTCACCAAAGAATTTTGTGAGAAGACCTTCAGCAATCTCAAATCACTGCTGGGGATTGCTGATCATGCTGTGAAGCATGAGTGAAGACAAGATTTCTAGATTTTGTTTTACAATCCATGTTTAAGGGAGGATTTTCCCATGTGGTTTTTGCCTCTTTCCTTGGTTGTATGGACATGCAGTATGTAAAAGGGTGACTAAGCCTTGTTGCTAGGCCCTATAATTTTCTGATATATTACTCATAAGTCAGGATTAAGGGGGGGTTTTAGAATAATCAACCCATAGTTAGCTACCTTAGACATTAATTTCATTATTTTTGTCTTATTTGCCTAGTTCATGTGTCCCACCTTGTGCAAGTTGTCATTTACCTATCCATAGTGGTCAAACTTGCCTTATTTGACTCATGTAGCGCTTAGAAAAGCTCAAGGAATCAAATCTGCTTTATTCCTGGCCTCCTAGGTGCCCATCTGCTTTTTCTACTTTATTGCCTGCTTTTTCAGTGTTTTAAGGAAAAAGGAAAAGCTTGACTAGGTGAGGTTGGCTAGTTTTTTGTCCTACACATCCTCCTCTCTTTTCTCCTTGGAAAAGCATGTATGAGTTGTCATTCCATCACTCTTTAGCTTGCCTAAGCCTTTTTTCCAATTCGTGAGCTCCATGACAGATTTGGGATCAGCTTTTACACCTATGGGGGATTTGCTTATTTTAGTAAGCCTGCTTTTGACTAGATTCGATGTGCCTCCTCATGCAATCTAATCTCCTATGTAATTATTTAATGCAGCAGCCTATGTTATTACAGGGTTTGCTATTGTACACTTATTGAATACAGTTTAATGTTCAACTCATTATTCAGTCTCTTTTGTGAGTGATTTTGCATGATCAATTGATAATTGTTGTGAGTAAAATTACTCTATCACTGGGTTCAATTTCGACATTTTTTTCCATATATCATTTCCCCTTATGGGTCCGCAAACACTCTTTTAATGGCTACTTCAGTTCTGATTTCTCCTAGTTATTTAATTATTAATAATAATAATAATAATAATAATAATTCCATTACATTTATTTTGACTTTATTTGTCAAAATATAAAAAAATAAATAACCGAAGTCTTTAACAATTTAATAATTGTTTGGTGTATTACATGCTTAGTGCCAAAAATATTGGTTGAATTGATTTTCTTCCCATGGGAGAGAACAAAAAGGTAGTAGGAACATGTTTTTATGGGGTATTGGATAAAAACCTAAATTGCAATAAAAAATGTTGTCTCAAAGTGGTGTGATCCTAAGAGTAAATGCTATGGTATTCTTTAGTAGTGGGTATTTTTGGCCTTTAAAAAAAATGTATTCACTAATTGATCATTTTCACTTTAAATATTTGTGTATATTATCTTATTTTTTCATAAAATATTCCTATTTGGTAACATTAGGAAAATTTTAATAGGAAATTGTAATTTTTTTATTGGATATTCAACTAGATATCTAAATGTATGATTTTTTAAAACTAAAATTATTGCCTAGAATACTTTAATAAGGTATACCATGGTTCGTTCATGTAATTTGAGAAACTCTAGAGGTTAGGTAGGGACATTGAAAAGAGATAAACCTTTAAGAGATGCCCATATGTGATGCTCAAATCGGTGTGCCAAAGGAGCCATCAAATGGAAGAAAGAAACAAAGAGAAATAATAATATAGGTGCAATAGAAGTGAGTTGGAAGAAAAGTCCACGTCTCCAATTATAGAAGTTAATTTCCATGTTTACTCTGTGACTAATGCAAATGGAAAACATGTATTCAATGCAATATAGAATCTACTTTAGCACAACAATGATTTGGACAAATGTTGATGTTCATGACTATGAGGAATTATTTTTTCTAATAAAGAATAGAAAAGAACAAGGAAAATAAGGCTCATTATGACACACATATTTGTTGTTTTTAATAACTATAAGAGGTAGACCATGAGGTGTTGCATCATTTTTATAATGAGTATTAGTTTTGGAAGACACTGCAATGGAAAAAGTGTAAAATTGTAGTAATGTTTTGTAATAACTTGTAAATATCATTAATATGTAGAAGGTAAATGTTCATGATATGGATAATGTGAATACATAAATACTTAGTGTGGGCACATTTGGTCATGCACCTGTCTTGTTGAAATTTTTGTTAGACAGAATACTATTGTTTTGTTTTATGTATGGTTGTGGTTTAAAACAATGGTTTTGGTTGTCCAAGAAGGTCCTAGACCTATCTCGACTTCGGTTTATATTTTCTTGCCTTAGTTGTCCATGTTCATAACAAAGTCTAGCCTTGTGTAAGGTAGTCTTTAGAATTTTTGGCATGTCAAACTCAATTCTGTCTCAAACATTTAGAGGAAGACATCCCAAAAACTATTGTATATTGACCTTTTTGTCCTTTATGTAAGGTAGATAATGTAGAATATCCAAAAAATATGTTGATAAAGGAATCCATGGTCAAGGAGCCCATATTTAAATCATGAAATTATTTTACTTTTCTGTAAAAGAATATTTCAGACATGTAGTTTTTCTTGAAGATTATGTGGAAAGTACTCCATATAATTTCTTTTACTTCATCTCTTTTAGTATGTTTCAGGTCTCTCCACCATCTAGTTGCTTTTTCATCTAATTTGTAAATGGCCAGTCAAGATTTTATCTCATTGGAGTATTTATGTACTCGGAAGTATTTATTCATACCCAGGATCCATTCTTCAACCTTCTCCCCGATATTCATTTCTCCTTCATAGGTTGGGGCTTTGATATTTCAGAATGGTCCTTGAAAGGTGTCATCATTTTTCTTCCTTTTCTTGCGAGAGGGTGAGCCATAATTGGAAGAATTGTCATATTCTTCTTTTGGAATATTATGGGTGTGTTCTTATTGTCCCTCTTCCTTTGGACTGGTGGTCCTTCTTTTATGATGATAATTTTCCTTGGAATTATTTGTTGAATGGGTAAGTTGTCCATGAGGGTTTACTCCTGTCAAGTTTCAAAGTAAAGATTAATTTATTTCTTTATGTTCTCTTATTTAATTCATGTTATCATCTTCAAATATCTGTAGGTAGGCTTGTAGAATCCATATAATATTCATTACATAGGAATTCAATTCCACCACAAGTTCTTCTTCTCAAATTGGGGAATTTAGGTTCCCTTATCGACTGTTGTCCTCTTCTGTTTCCATGACTTGGACTGTTCTGCAATTTTAAAATTTAGTAAAAAATAATATTCAGTTAGTCTACAAAATAAAAAATAATGTTTTTAAATATCTTTTTCTGCAACGGATGTTTAGTAGCTCCCGTAAGGTTTCTATGTGTTTGAAACTGGGCCCTGATACCACTTGTAATGTCCCTAAAATCCGTTAAAAAAAAATGTAGGGTGAATTTTACTACTAAGATCTAAGGGACATCTTATTCTTAACTTTGGAATTATAAAAAATTAATAGGAACTATACTCATATCCTTCATTCTAATTGTTCTCACATAGGTTATTACATCCTATTCTGATTATGATGGTGTTTATTGTCATTTACTTATGCACTGTGTACTTGTATCTTGATGTTCTTATTTTATTTAATAATGCTCTAATGTCGTTTTTTTATAATGGATGTTACATTAGGAAACTTAGTCTTTATTTACTAAATGATGAGGCTAACTTACCTTTGCATCTAAAGGGGAGGAGTGGCCGGATTTCTCCTCATGACTCACTCGAAAAGGTAAGGAAATCCTAGGGTTTGGAATTACTTAGTTCTAATGAACTAATGCATGATGTATCTATAGTTATTACAGGTGTTGTTTTGCTAAGACTATGCTACACAAATGTGCACTAAAGGGTGGACAAGACCTAGCACATAAAGAAAATGTTCTAAATCCATAAACACTAAGGGTTTAAGTTTTTATTTGTACAAAACTTAACGAAAATAAAACAAGATCATAAAACTATAGGGAAGGGGATAAATATATAAACCATAGTGGATGATTAGTTATCTTATTAAAAGATCCCATATGAAGGCTGCATGGATTCCTCCACACTTGCACTAGTATTTACACAAGCTAGGGTATTTGTAGCCAATATTTTTCATAGTGAATGTTGTTGGAGAAGGGGGTGAGCTCCATTGTTGGGGCTTCACAAATAAAGGCGTGGTTACAACGTTTTCTCGAATTGCTTGACAGGTATGCAAAAAAACTCTATGGTTTATAATTTTATTAAACATTCAATTTAGAATTTGTTTAGAGAATACTTCTGATGCACCTATGGTTTTGTTGCAGGTTTGATGAGTGTGGAGTAGCTTGTGACTGTGGAAATCAAAGGGTCGTCATGCGTATTCCTGGTAAACCCATTCACAAAGGTCCTTCAACCATTTGTTAGGTCATTTATGGGTTTTTCAAGGAAATGGGGTTCTGTGTCTATAGTGTGTAATGGCTTCCGACTTTGAAAATACCAGGGTTTTGGGACAGAACAAATATCAATCTTAATCATAGAATTGGGTTTTTTATGGCCCGTTCGAGCATTTGTAATGTTGTATCGAATATGGTGAATTTATCTTGTTCGTATAAAACATTATTTTTGGATTTTCATGGTGGTTTTTTGTTTTATGTTCCCGGCTCTTCGTTCGTTTAATTTATGAAGTTGCAGTTTAAGGTTTATAGGCTCGACATGATTTTAATGGTGATAGTAATATGTTCATGGGTGCTCTGTTAATTGGTTTTAGAACTCCACATTTTCCTTTGAATTGGAGCTCTGTGTAATCAAGAGCGTACTAAAAAATGTGGTTTTATTATTTAATTAGTTTATTTTGGAACATTGTTACCAAGAACACTGTATTTAATTTTAATACAAGTGTTCCAAGATATCAGTTCCATTCCTAGCAATGGCATTATGATAATGTTGCTTCTAATTATTACTTGAATGCGGATATAATTTGGGTTTATGCCCACATTGTATTCTATGAAACATTTAGTGTTAATGGGTTTTAACTCTATTAATTCGTATTACTTGTTTTCAATTTGGGTTTCTCTTCTGTATAGAAATAAAGGGAAAATCCATATGTTCGTTCTTTATTAAAATATTTGATAATTTCCTTACTTTGGAATTATACGTTGTATCGAAATATTGATTTCGTTTCTGTATCATAGCAGAGGGGCAAGCCCTAGATCTATTGAGTATTTATATTTTTGATGTCATTTGTTAAATTTTATAATGGAAAGGATGTAAGCATGGCCCTTCTTTCTACAAGGGTTGAGAACACAACTCTAAGGGTTTTGAAGGTTGATTGGTTTAGTTTCATTATTTTAGTTTCAGTTTCACGTAAAGGTTTAAAACTCTCCCAGTGAGAGCTTATGGGATTCGATGTTGGATTTATTATTGTTTATTTCATTTAAATGGGTTAAACAATCTCGCTCATGCTTATGGGACTCGATGGTTAATTTTAGTTATGGAGTGAACGTAGTCCAGCCAACTCTTAAGAGGTTTTGATAGTGGGGGGAAGGGTGTTGTTTTTACCGTGGATGTGTGTAACTAATGGCTTAATATTTTATGGTTATTTTAAATGGGCTTCCAACCAATGATGTGTATAGTTTTATGGAATACCATTGTGTTTCTAGAATGAATATATGTGTGTGTCTGTGTGTGTGTGTGTGTGTGTGTGTGTGTGTGTTCTTAAACTTACATGGATTCGATTCATGTTTCACGATTATGTGTTTTCTCCTGTAAAAGGTTTGGTTAATGGATAGTTAAATGATATCGTGGATGACTATATATTTTAGTTAATCTGTTTCAATGCTTTTAAGCAGTGAATGATGTGCTGATTTTATGGTGGGTTTGGACACCAAGGGATTTTATCTTGGGTCCATGATTATGTGTTTTTATTTGGAATGTAAATCGCTTGTTTAGTTGTTAGTTTGTTTATTGGATGACATTTCCATCATTTATTTTGAGAGTTTTTTTATTGGATAGTTTATTTGATGATAGTTATCATTTTTGCTAAAGTTGTGATCCCTTGTGAATGCTCTATAATATTATACTTAAGGGTTTTATTTTTACTCTAATTTTATAATTTTGCATTGGGAAATTTTACAGGTGATGGGATCGAGGGTTTACATGTATGGATTCAATATTGTTTCTATATTTTGGGAAATGTTTGGTTACTAACGTTATCAAGAGTAAATGTTTAAATCTAGGCTAAACCCTAACATATATAGAATATTCTAAAAGTAATTTAACATAAACGTGATAAGAAATTTATCCTAGAATCTATATAAGAATTTAAAATAAGATTCTATCTTAACTAATAAAATAGCCTAAAACATTTAATTCATAATGATGAGGAGTGAAATACAAATCCCCATACAAAACCCAATGACTCTAATCACAACATGTAAACATAATTAATACAAACATAAAATATGAATATAGGGAATCTCTTACTTGGAATTATGTAGCTTGAAATGGCTTAAGAACCTTGCACACTTCAACACCCAAAATTAATAAAACAATTTATATATCTGACCTTAGGAATAATAACCGAATAATTTCGGAACTACCAAGTTCCTCCAAACCATGACCCAAAACCGTTCCTCGTTCTAAATCAGATCCACCCAAGCTGGATCCAACATGTAAGAGATATAGAACTCCTAAAGGAAAGGTTGATGTTGTTTGGAAATTAGGCTTTGTATAAGAGTTCTTGGTTTTTGGAAAATTCTCTCCAATTTCATCCAAGGATAATAATCAGATCCCCAAGCCTTCTCTTGGATTTGTGCTTATAGGTAATATTTTGTAAAAAGGGCAGTTGGTTTAACTTCAGTTGAATCAAGAATTTACTATTTTCTTGAAATTAATCTTTATTTTTATTTTTATGTAATAAATATTTATTTTGTCTAACTATGAACTTTTACTAGTTCCTATTTGAGCTTTACAATAGTGTAATGTCCCCAAAATTTGAAAAAAAAATTATAGGCTAGCTAAATACTACCTAATATGGACATTAACTTATCTTCTGCAGAATATGTTGGTCATATTTTTCTAACTCGAAGTGTCATAAGCTTTCCCTTACCAATTCTATGTGTTTTTTTTCCTATGTAGTTATTGATGTAATTATGTATCATGTTATTTTACTTAAAATGGTTTAGATAATGGCTCTGTCGATTGATTTTTATTTGTCATGCATGTGCATATACTCGTTCAAATATATCTTAATTTTGGGTTATAATTTTTGTTCATTGTTTATGGAAAATCCTGACTTAACTTTTAATTGTCAACGGGTGGAGTGGCGGGACTTGTATCCCTTATAATACCACTTGGAGAGGTAACTAATTATAGTTGATGTTACAAGTTTTACTTAGTTCATTTTGAACTAATGAAACTTCTCTTTATTTTGTAAAAGAGAATTCATTTGAAATCAGGCTCTGTATAGGAGTGCTGGGTTTTTGGAAAATTATCTCCAATTGCATCCAAGAATAATAACTAGATCCCTAAGCCTTCTCTTGTATTTTTTCTTATAGCTAATCTTTTGTAAAAAAGGGCAGTTGGTTTAACTTTAGTTGAATTAAGAATTCACTATTTTCTAGAAATTAATCTTTAGTTTGATTTTTATGTAATAAATATTTATTTTGTTTAACTATGAACTTTTACTAGTTCCTACTTGAGCTTTAGAATAGTTTAATGTCCCCAAAATTTGAAAAAAAAATGATAGGCCAACTAAATACTACCTAATATGGACATTAACTTATCTTCTGCGGAATATGATGGTCATAGTTTTCTAACTCGAAGTGTTGTAAGCTTTCTTTTATCAATTTTATGTTTTTTTTTCCTATGTAGTTATTGATGTAATTATGTATCATGTCTATTTTACTTAAACTAGTTTAAATGATGACTCTGCTAATTGATTTTTATTTGTCATGCATGTGCATATACTCGTTCAATTATATCTTACTTTCATGTTATAATTTTTGTTCATTATTTATAGAAAATATTTAGTTAAGTTTCAATTGTCAATGGGTGGAGTGGCAGGACTTGTATCCCTTATAAGGCCACTTGGAGAGGTAACTAATTCTATTTGATGTTACAGGGTTTACTTAGTTCATGTTGAACTAATGCAACTTCTCTTTGTTGAGTGAAATGGTTGTCATTGATGTGAAAACTGTTAATGAAAGTTAAAGATATGGTGTCAGGCTGAAATCAGCAGAATAAGAAAGGAATAACCATGTTACAGGTTATAAGTTGAATAAGAATGGAATAACCCTGTTGCAAGTTGAACGACTGAGATCGATCATCCAAGTAAATCGACGACTCACAATTATTTTGTTGAATGAACTAACGCATAGGTTAAACACGTTCAAAGTGATAAAGTTCCGCAAAGGACTAAGATTGGACGACAGAGGTTAGTCCCTCCCTAGATCCATCGGCTTAAGATCAACTCCGCAAAAGAAAGGCAGAAGGACAAATTTTCGCAACAATTAAGATCGGACAACTTATATTAGTTCTGCACTAGATCCGACGGTTAAGGATTAATTTCGGTAGGTTAGGCAGAAAATTCAAAGTTCTGCAGAAGACCAAGATCGGAACAATTGAGATTAGTTTCGTTAAAAGAGATCGACGAGGCGTAAGAAAAATGTGGAAATGGAATTCCAGAAGTAACGTTTAAATATTTTATGAACCTGCAACCTGCGATTTGGAAGATCGAAGGTCAGGAAATACTCCGGAAGAGATCAACAGTGCGGAAGAAAAATATGGAAAGGGAATTGTGGAAGTAATGTTTAAAGATTTTATGAACCCACAAACCACAATCCGGAAGATCGAAGTTCAGGAAAGACTCTACAAGAGATCAACGGTGCAGAGGGAATCTTGTGAAATGGACCATGCAAAAAGGAGCTTGAGGAAAGGATCTTGCGAAAAGGAGCTATAGGGGAGTCGATTTGGGGAAATGTTACATCCCGCATCCCGCAATCTAGAGATCATTGCTCATTGTGATTCTCGATAAATATCAATGGTGGGAAACCAACTCTCGCATTTCAGAGTGTGAAAAGGAGTTTTGTAGAAAGACAAAGGTAGAGAGTCGAGATACAAATGTTATATCCTGCATCCTGCAAACTAGAGATCGACGCTTAAGGAAAATCCCGATGATAGTCGACGTTGGGAAATCACTGAAACAAAGAATTGGTGTGGAAATATGATTTAAAAAGAAATCGGTAGAGAATATCAACTGTTTGGATTGTATCTAGTGAAGAAGATTATAGAAACACCAATTCTGATCAACAGGGCTTCGGAAATGAATTATGAGTTGTGGGAAGAAATGAAACAGTGTCTTCACTGAAATGATGCATCAATTGAGCGGTTGGATGATGATTGATTGTTTCTGTAAGTGAACAATCACGATCCAAAATGAAAGAGCACAGTTATGGAGAGATGTGTTGATAATAAATAGGTAAAAGGTATTTATTGAATAAATATGTAAAAAATTAAGTGTCTCTATTAGAATGTCTTATAGAGTCCAAAGTGAATAGTTTTTCAACTATTCTAAAAGACTAACACCATTCTAGGGTGGCAGGGTGGTGCTAGGGAAGCCACAGATCTACAGGGAGTCAAAGCCTCCTTACAGTCATAGCTAGAGAACAGGGTGTCGTAGCATCCTTGTATGTTGAAACAGGCAGAAAACCATAGGGGTATTGTAGCATCTTAGTCTGTAGTTCTAGGAAAAATCTAGGTTGAATCTACATTGTTTATGTTGTAGTAGATAATTGTTTTTGTAAATTCATCTTATTAATGATTTTGTGTTGATGGTTTTCTCTTTTTAGGCTTCCATGATAAAATCCGTGTCTTGATTGTTTATTTTGTGTATTTTAAAGTAAAAAATGACAATAATGATTCACCCCAACTCTCATTATTGTGGGTAAAACCAACAATTGGTATCAGAGTGGGTTCCTTCACAATAGCTTAACCACTAGAAGAAATATCCCATCCAATAAGTACAATGGATAGAAAACAAGGACTCGCGACTAACAAACCTCCACTATTTATTGGAGAAAATTATGCTTACTGGAGTGTAAGAATGAGGTGTTATCCGATGTGCCTGGGATGGAAGGTTTGGGAAGCAACAGAAAATGAGCGTACCATACAAAACCAATACCCTATAGGCACATTTAAACATGGAGAGCATAAAGGTAACTCCAAAGCCCTAAACTCAATCTTAAATGGTTTAACAGAATCGGCATTTACTAAAGTTATTCAATGCACATCTGCCAAACAAGCTTGGGATAAGCTTAAAATTATCTATGAATGAGAATCTAAGGTCAAAGAATCCAAACTTCAAACATATATAGGTCAATTTGAAAGTCTTAAAATGAAAGAAGAAGAGAATGTTGGGGAATACCTTCTTCGAGTAGATGAAGTTGTTAATGTGATCAAAGGCCTTGGAGGAAAATTAAAAGAAAAAGAAGTGGTAAGCAAGGTACTAATAACATTACCAATGAGATATGACCCAAAGGTATCCACCTTAGAAGAACAGGATGATCTTAAAAAGGTAGAAATGGATGAGCTACATGGAATTCTCACTGCGTATAAGATGAGAACATGAAAAAATGGATCTTCAAGAAAAGAAGCATCTTTTAAAGCCTCCATATAAAACCCAAATGATGAAGAATCTCTTTTCATTAATAAACTTGAGAGAGGGACTAGAAAATACAAGGGGAAGTTACATTTAAATTGTTTTAATTGTGGGAGGATTGGGCATTTTTCCTCTAAATGCACCTACACTAAACAAGATGAAAATGAAGAAAAAGAAAGTTTGAAATTCAAAATGGGTAAACCAAGAAACAAGAAAAAACCATATGGGAAAAAGAAAATTGTTTACACCATGGAAGACAATGAAGATTCAAATGGAAGCGAAGTTGAAGAAACTGAAGTTTTATTTATAGGCCTAGACACTCAAGCGTCAAATAGTAACTCAGATGAAGAAGGAGAAGTAGATCTAGGAGTTGAACTTGTTAGTGCCCTTGAAGAATTTGAGAAAGGTAGGAAAAAGAACCGATAGTCATATCTTATCATTAGTCAGTTGGAAGCTCAGCTCTTAGATGCCAAAAAAGTTGAGGAGGACCTAAACCTACATCTCAAAAGAAGAATGCAGGAGTCTGAAAATCTTGTAGAAGAAATTATGCAATTCAAGAGAAAGCTTGAAACGCAACGTGTATATTTTCATTGTTGTATTTTAATGTATACTGTGACAGAGTAGTGATTTCTATTATGGTTTAAAACTAGGGTTTATAGTCGAGCTTTGATATCTACACTTTGAACCTCATGTGAATACACATCTTGTGTATAAATTGATGGAAATTAATTTGTGCATTTAGCTCTGTTAGCGTAGTTTATAATTTATTTATGTAGAAACTTGTATGGCTTTACAGTGTTTTCATTTCACAAATCGAATCCTATAGGATCTGATCCTGGCATGTTTTTGATATAGTTTTTTGTTTTGTAAATAAAAGGTGAGCCTACATAATTTGATCTTGGGTTGTTGAATGCATGGATTGGTGTTTCAATACTGCGTGTGTGTGTTTTCGTTCTTTTAAATGGATAGGTTGTTTGAGTGTTGGTTTGTATTATGTATAAAGTTGATTGTTAGCTTGGTAGTAGATAGTAGGGATATATGATATAATATTTAGGCCTACAGCTGGATCTTAACAGGTCTTGATGGTTTGCATGTTATGAAAATATTTATAAAGTGGGTATTACTGTTTGGGGTTTGTTTAATAATTATCTTGGTTATGTTATTTTGTAGGTTTAAATGTTTTAACTCTGTTTATATTGTTTATGCTATAGCAATAGTATTTAAATTGTATTTTATCTATAGTGTTTATGCTACAACTATATGTAATAGTTTCGATGGCTAAAAATAACAAGCATGCTAGAAATATGAAATACACGAGCAGTGGAAGATGTAGATTAGGAGTTTAATTAGTTAAAATATTAGTTTTACTTTTGTATATAAGTTTGAAAATGATCATAAATATAGCTAAACTTAATAATATAAAATCTTATTAAAACCAATATGCTCTTTAGAGAAGACTGAAATTAACATGTAAATGATGAAAGAATAATGCAGAAAATAATAGAGACCAAATCCTCCTATGGTTTTAAAGACTGATAAGACTATATGTGATAGTCTATTATTAAAAGCATGAATAAGATATATATTTCCCTAACTAGAATGTCATATTTGAGTAAATAAAATAACCTATATATAGCAAACAGATACTATTTATCATTCGAGAATTTAATCTCTTCATTTAATAAGAAAACCTATGTAAATTATAAGGAAAATCAAGAAAAATCATATTTGCAAGTTGAATACATTTTAATGGTTGGAAACACTGCACACTCAAACAACCAAAATTAACAAGTACATAGTCAGTTCTGACCTCTATTCAGATAACCAAATAACTTGGGAACTATCACGTTCCACCCAACCATGACNTGCCCCCCCCCCTCCCCCCCTCCTCCCCCCGCCAGTTGGTTCCAACATGCAAGTAGCTTAGATCTCCTAAGGTAAGGATTCCCTATCTCAGATAACAGGTTGTGTTTCACTTTCCTTTTTGTCTTAGGAAAAATGTTCTCCAAGAACTCTCTAGAGAATAGTCAGGCAGAAATTATGGAATAATCTAAATATCCCCAAGCCTCTATTTGGATTGGGTCTTTATAGACATAATTTTCAGGAAAAGGGGCAATTAAATCAACAATCATTTGTTTTCTCGAAATAACCCTTTCTACTTTATTTTGGTAATTTTAATATTTATTTAAATTTAATGTATGAACTTTTGACTCGTTCCTACTTTGACTCTGGTAGGTATTTAATATTTAATTCACAATAGTAATAATATCAATATATATATCCTTTAATTATTATTCATAATTACTAGTATTATTACGTGTACTTACTATTATTTACATATTATGTATAAAATATGTATTCATATATATCTTTGTTAAGATTTTTTACTTTTAGGCATCATATAGCAACATCCCTAGTCACAAGACACTTTTCTTTTTAGCTTATAGCCACTTCTTTATTAAGGCCTTAAGGTAGGGATTAGGTCAACTAGGTTAGTAAACTCTAAACCTCCTTGCATGTTGGATTCCCTCATATAACATGTTAGTTCTTCAGTGCTTGATGAGATACATAAATTCGAACTTTCATTTAAGAACTTAAAAATAAGTAATATGCGATCAATGTTTTATCAAATTCATTTTCACTCAACCTATTAATTTCTTAGTAACTCCTAGCATTTATCGAGAGCCCATACTCAATGCTAAGAAGCAGAGAGTTAGAAGCTTAGTGAAATTCCACAACTCCTCGCTCAACAGTAATGCTAGGATGTATTTGTAGGATACGCCTAGGGATACAATGGCCAAGGATCCTATGTTCCATATCTTATGCTCAACATCAACTTGGAATGCTCCAGGGATTATGCCCAACACCTCCAATGATTGTATTTTCATGTGCTTCAGAGCTTCCTTCTCAGCACAAAGGTTTCATAACTCATGTTCTCTAGAGATTCCTTCTCAACACAAAGGTTTCATAACTCGTGCACTCCTGAGCCTCTCACTCAGTACAAACATTTAAAATACTCATGCGCTCCATAGCCTCGCATTGAATGCAAAAATTAAATACTCATGTTCCATATCTTCTCGGTCAACAAAAAATATCAAATACTAATGTGCTTCATATCTTCTTGCTTAACATAAAACATCAAATACTCATGTGCCTCAAACGTTGTGTTCAACACAAACATCTCATCAATTATGTGCTTCAAGGTCCATGCCCAACACATTAAATCATATACATAAAACATATGCAATTGTATTACACGCAATGTATCAAACAAATCATCATGCTCATGTGCAGTGGGGTATTATGCCCAATATACAAAATAAAATATCAAAGCAACATCATAAGCAATGGGGTTTATGCCCATAAGTGTTAGGTCAAAAATTCAAGATGTTACATCACTTTCTGCTTAGAACAACAACGTCGCTGGTGTTCTAGGGGCTTAGAATGAAATCTTGAAACAAGGTGGGGTAAGCCTCTCTCATGGTGGATTCATTCTCCCGAGTGGCCTCATCAGCCTCAAAGTGATTCCATTGCATTTTCAAATCGACTATGGTGCACTTCATGAGCTACACCTCTCTCTTTTCCAGTATATTAAAGAGTTCAACTACTAACTCCCCTTCAAATTCCACCTATAACAAGGACCAATGAATCACATGTTTAGTATCATAAACATATTTATTTAATAAGGACGCATGGAAAACATTATGAACTCTTATGTGAGCAGGTAAATCTAGTTCATATGCCAACGAACCTCTCTTGGCGAGTATCTCAAAGGTTCCACAAAATCTTGGTGCTAACTTACCACACCTTCCCAAGATCAATGAGATTCTTTTTTCTTTTACTTTCAAGTAAACATGGTTAGCTATTTGCTAATATTTATCTTTTATTTTCTTATCCACGTAACTCTTATAAAGGTTTTGTGCTTCTTTAAGGTTCAACTAGACCTTGGTAACCAATTGTTCCAAGTCCTTTAGTAAGTCAGGCCCTAACATGAGCCGATCCACCGGGATATCCCAAGTAACTGGTGTTATACACTTCTATCTATAGAGTACCTAGAAGGGACTCATCTTGGAGGGGGTCTGGTATTTGTTGTTATATGAAAACTCTGCAATATGCAGGTAATATTCCCACTTGGTGAGGTTGTTCATGACATACATGCTAAGCATGTCCAATACAATCAGCTTTACCTATTTTTTCTACCCGTCTGTCTGTGGGTGGTAAGCAGTACTAAAGTTCAATTATGTCTCTAATCCATAGAAAAAGGATCACAAAAAATTCCTGGTAAACTTTGTATCTTGATCCGATATGATTTCCTTGGGTATTCCGTGCAATCTAAATATCTCCTTTAAGAAGATGTCGGCAATGTGTACTACCTTGTAGGTTGACTTCACTAGAATGAAGTGTGTTTCTTTTGACAACTTGTCAACTACTACAAAGGTAGAATCATTTTTCCTCTTACTCTTTGGTATACCTATGATAAAATCCATACTAATGACCTCCCACTTCCATTCTAGAATGGGTAGTAGTTGCAGCAACCCTAGAGGATGTTGGTGCTCACCTTTGACCAGCTGGCATTCTTGACATTTTACGACAAAAAACACTATGTCGGCCTTTAACTTAGGCCAAAAAAAGTGTTTCTTTACTGTGGATATCATATTTTGATATCCCGGATGCCCTAAGTAGGGTGTCCAATGAAATTCCATGAGGATGATGGACCTGATGTCCCCTCCTTCCGGAACGTACAATCTTTATTTGGACCACAACTTTCTCGTTTCATATACCTTGTACTCTTTTTATTACTGAAACAACCTGTCCTCTTGGACCTTCTTGAGGATTTCAACATAGAAAGGGTCAACTCTGTTGGCTGCTCTAATCCTCTCATGTAAATTTGAATCAGTTTGACTTAAAGTCACCTCACATATCATATCAGTGTGTTGAATTACAGTTTATATGATTTAGCTCGAAATGGTAATCGCTAAGAAAGTCCAACCATCTGGCTTGCCTGGAATTCAGATCCATTTGCTCAAATAAATACTTCAAACTCATATTGTCTATTTTCAGAAGAAACTTCTTCCCCATGAGGTAGTGTTGCCACATCTTCAAGGTGTGGATGATGCCAGCTTCTAACTGAAGATCATCGATGGGGTAGTTTTGTTCGTGTTCTTTTAACTTCCATGATTTATATCAGATCGCATAATCATTCCACAAGAGTACTCCTATGACCCCTTCCTTTCTTGCATCTGTGCAAACAATGAAATATCCATTAGGATCCACAATTCTTACTATTGATGCAGTCATCAAAATCTATTTAATCTTCTGAAAAATTTCCTCGCACTTGGTCATCCATAAGAACTTGTTCTCTTTCTTTTGCAAAATGGTCATGGTACAAGCTATCCTCAAAATGTTCTCAATGAACTTTCAGTAGTGACCGGCTAATCCAGAAAAGGACCTAATTTTGGTGACACTAGTGGGGGTAGGAAAATCCTCTATGGATTTAATCTTTTTGGGGTTCACAACTATCCCCTTCTTGAAGATGATGTGACCCAAGTATTGTATCTATGGTTTGTAAAAATCACATTTACTAAACTTGGCGTAGAGTTGGTGTTCTCGTAACACCTGTAGTACTATGCGGAGATGCTCCTGATGTTACTCCTTACTCTTAGAGTAAACTAGGATGTCTTATATGAAGACAAAAACAAATTTACCCAGGTATCTACTAAACATATTGTTCATCATACACATAAAGTTCATGGGTGCATTGGTCAATCCGAATGCAATCACTACAAACTTGTAGTGGTCATACCTCATACAAAAGGTGGTCTTATGAATATCCTCATCGTGGATTCATTATTGATGGTATCTATATCGCAGGTAAATCTTCAAAAATATCTTGGCTCCTCCTACTTGATTGAACAAATCATCGATCCTAGGGAGTGGGTATTGGTTTTTGATGGTCATATTGTTAAGTTGGTGGTAATCGATGCACATTCGCATCTTACCGTCCTTATTTTTTATGAAACGTATTGGTGCTCCCCAAGGGAACACACTCGATCGGATATATCCCTTCTCAATCAACTCCTGCAACTACAGTTTGAGCTCCACCAACTCTGGTGCCCTCATGCAGTAAGGGCATTTTGAAGATGAAACTGACCTTGGTGTCAATTCTATTGAAAAATCTAGGTCTCATTTCGGTGGTAATCCTAGTATTTCCTCTGGAAATACATCTGTGAATTCTACAAGAACTGGAAAATCCTTGATGTGTTTTTCTCTTTCGGATTCTATGTCATGGATGTTCACTGTAAACAATTTGCAGCCTTTCCTAATGCACTTATTTGATTGTAAAGTGGATATCTACCTTATGGAAACTTTCTTAGGTATGCCTTGAATCTTTACCTGATTCCCTTGGATATATGTACACAAGATTGACTTGTGTAAATAATCAAGCATGAAATACATCAGAAGCCTTTCATTTTGTACCCATGGCTAATTGCACCAGCCAGGGTTTCTCATGTTTGACTTTGTATAGTTTAAATACATCAACAATTTTAGGCGATACATAACTTTGGAAAGCACTGGGGTCAATCAATATTGAAATAGATGTTGAAAAACTTACCTTCTATCTCAACCATGGTATCCTGATAGTCTACATGTCGACCATCCACGGCTGCATAAATATGTGGTGTTCTATCTATGTCCTCTAGCATTGGTTCTTCTTGTAAGTTGTGCAAGACTCCATTAGTATTGTTTTTACAATCTCGGGCATAATGTGGCCCTTGGCGTTTCCAACATTTGATTTGCAGTGGCGAAACATTGACTCCCCCATTTTCTATTGGTTTTCTAGCATTTGGAGCTGGTACATATGGCTTTGTACATGTCTTGTTGAAGTTCTTATTGGCTGGAAAACTATTGTTATGTTTTATGTGGGTAGGTGGGTTGAAACCCGGTTTGTGGTTGTTCGAGAAGGTCCTAGACCTGTCTCTGCTTTTGTTGATGTTCTACTGCCTCAGTTTTTCATGCTTATAGAAAATCCTAGATTTTTGTAAGGTGGTGTCCAATGTTTTAGGCATGTCAAATTAAATCCTCTCCCAAAAGTTGGAAGGAAGACATCCTAAAAACTGTTGTATTTTATCTTTCTTGTCCTTTATGTATGGAACATAATGTAACAGATCCAGAAATATGTTATTAAAAGTATCTATAGTCATGGAACCCATTCTTAACTCATGAAAATATTTCACCTACCTGTCGAACAATCTTTCAGACATGTATTTGTCCTGAAAATTTTTGTGAAAGTTACTCCATCGTATTTCTTTTACCTCATCTTTCTTGGTATGCTTTAGGTATCTCCACTATATAGCTTCTTTTCCATTTAAATTATAGATGTCTAGATGAGCTTTCATCTCACTCGATTAGTTGTGTACTTGAAATTATTTTCTCATACCAAGAAGGCATTCTTCATCTTTTTTTCTGGTGTTTATCTCCCCTTCATAGGTTGGGGCTCTTGTCTTTTTGAACTTTCCCTAGAGGTTGTCATAATTCCTCTGTTTCTTTCTATAAGGAGAAAGGGAATTATCACTAGAAAGACTATGATAATATCTTTCTAGAGGTTTCGAAGTGTTTTCTTATTTCCCTTATTCCTTTGGGTTGTTGGCTCGTTTATGACATAACTCTTTATTTAACTTGTTGGTTGAATGAGTGGGCTTTCCATGCAGGATTCATCCCTTTATGTTCCACAGCAAGGCTTCATTAATTGCTTGATGTTCTTTCTTTCATTCATGTTATCATCCTTGAAACTCTGTAAGTCTTCTTGAAGACTTTGTTTGGTTTTTAGTATATCAAAATTTAATTCAACCACCAGTTCTTATTCTCGTGTGGGGGTATTTAGTTTTCCTTTCTAGCGGTTGTCTTCTTTGGTGTTCATGAGCTGAACTGTTCTTGAATCCTACAAGTTAAAATTTTAATAACAGGAAAAATTCTTGTTAGTTAACAAAATTTCAAAAACATACCTTATTTTCTGCAACAAATGTTTAGCACGCCCATTAGGTCTCTTAGTGTTGAAACTGGCCTCTGATACCACTTTTCATGTCCCCAAAAATTTGAAAAAAATAAAAAATTGTAGGCTAGTTAATTCCTACCTATTCTGGACATTAATTCATCTTCTGCAGTATATCATGTCAGTCATTGTTTTCTAATTCGAAGTGTCGTAAGTTGCCCTTACCATTTCTATACATTTTCCTATGTAGTTACTTATGTAATTATGTACTATGTTTATTTTACTTGAACTGGTTTAAATGATTACTCTCCGTATTTATTACTATTTACCATACATGTGTGTATGATCGTTCAGTTTTATCTTACTTCCTAGTTATAAGTTTTGTTCATTATTTATGGAAAGTCCTAACTTATCTTTAACTATGAAGGGGTGGAGTGGTGGGATTTCTATCACTTATGGGACCACTTGGAGAGGTAACTAGTTCTACCTGTTGTTACGGGGTTTACTTAGTTCATGTTGAACTAATGCAAACTTCTCCTTTCTTTGTGCAGGTTCATTAGATTGTGAAATCTAGCTACGATAGCTAAAGTTGACATCCTATACCATGCTATCCACTGTACATTATCCTATTCCTATCAAATAAAAAAAGGACTAAAGTCTTGGACTAACTATCCCTAATTCTATTGTTTACATTATTTTTTACGCGGAGTTGGGGTTTGTAAGGCCTGAATATTTACGGTTGACATTATTCTTGTGGATTGAGGCTGTGATAATTTTTATCCCTTTTCTATCTATTTATAACATATAATTTGGATTGTGTTAATGCCCAAGGTTATAGGCTTAAGTCATAAGACTTAACCAATATTATATTAAAGTTTGTAAATATTATGGTTTATGTGGTAATCCCTTCATGGCATATTCCATATTCCATGAAACCATGGCTTAACTATGCCAATGAGGGTTTTGATGGGGGTTTTAATACAAAACCTCATTGTCGAGGTTTGGACTATATTCTTGTGGGTAAAAATTACGTCGATGGCGGAGGACAAGGTGGCACAATTAATACTCCTGGAGATGGGGGGAAATGAACCCTAAGCTTGTGTCTATCATTGTTTGGGATTCATTTGTCATTGTTGTGGGTTGTCTGCATGGTTTGTATCCTTCGTTTCATCTTGGCATGGAGCAACATGCTCACCCTACGCTTGGAAGGTATGCTCTCTATCTGGTTTTGAAACGTGATATTATTGTTTACTTCAGGTGGAGGTTTTAGCATAATTCTGATAGTAATCTATTTCAAATTTAAGGTAATATGGGGCTTCAATTCGCAGGTCATCAGTGTTTATAAGACCATCTGTGATACCCTTCCATAGGTAATCCCTATAATAGATTAGGACTTTTACCTCTGCGTGTAAAGATTTAACAGAGCTTTGAGTTATGTGTTGAAAGGTTTAATGTTGTGAATATTTTGTTATGGGTTTGACTGTATGAATCTTTTGTGTTGATGGGAAACCAGAGATGCGTGTGTAAATATGATTTTGATGATGGTTTAAGTGTGGTTCCTTCAGGCCATGTCTGTCGAAACTTAGCTCTGTAATCCTTTTTGGTTTTGTAACTTAAATGTATAGTTTGATAAGTTAATGAAAGCTCTGTGTTTTCGTTTTAAATGATGTGTTTAAACTATGGTAGTGCCATTTCTTGCAATGGCACCTTTGTCGAACTGCGACTGTGTAGAGTTTTACTGGTAAATGTTTATTACTATGAGATATATGGTTTATTTAACGTGCCTGGGTTTATTATTTTGATGGCCATAAGCTTGGATTACTACTGCGAAATTTGAAAATTCAGTGGTTGTAATAGCGCAAATAGTAGGGTTTAAACAGATTCCTTTGGCATTTAAATGATTTGTTTTTTTTTTTTTTTTTTTGATTATGGTGGGGTTAACTCTTGGCTGTGAGCCTTAGTATTGAAACGCAGTGTGTATATTTTTATTGTTGTATTTTAATGTAGACTGTGACATAGTAGCGATTTCGATTATGGTTTAAAAATGGGGTTTATAGTCGAGCTTTGATAGCTATGGCTCGACCCTCATGTGAATATGCAACCTCTGTATAAATTGATGGATATTGCTCTATGCATTTAGTTATGTTAGCATAGTTTATAATTGATTTATGTAGAAACTTGTCTGCCTTTATAGCATTGACGTTTCACAAATCAAATCCTACATGATTTGATCTTGGCATGTTTTTTATATAGTTTTTGTTTAGTAAATAAAAGGTGATCGTACAGGATTCGATCCTCGGATGTCGAATGTCGAATGCATGGATTGGTGTTTCAATACCGCGTGTGTGTTTTTTCGTTTTGGCAGAGATGCCAACAAGATTCGAACATGGATATTTTAAATGGATAGGTTTTTCAAGATTTGGTTTGTATTATCTAAAAAGTTGATTCTTAGCTTGGTAGTAGATAGTAGGGATATATGATATAATAGTTAGGCCTATGTTTGGACCTTAATAGATCTCAATGGTTTCCATGTTATGCAAATATTTATAAAATGGGTATTACTGTTTTGCGTTTGTTTAATAATTATCTTTGTTATGTTATTTGGTAGGTTTAAATGTGTTAACTCTATTTATCTTGTTTATTCTATAATGGTTGAAGTTTTAGCAATAGTATTTAATTTGTATTTTATGCATAATGATTATGATACAACTATATGTAATAGTTTCGATGGTTAAAAATAGCAATCATGTTGGAAATATGAAATATGCCAGCAGGGGAAGATGTAGATTAGGAGTTTAATTAGTTAAAATCTCTATTTTACTTTTGTATATAAGTTTGACAGTGATCATAAATCTAGCTAACCTAAATAATCTGAACCCTTACTAAAACCAATATGATATTTAGAGAAGACTGAAATGAACATGTAAATGATGAAAGAATAATGCAGAAAATAACAGAGACCAAATCCTCCTCTGGTTTTGAAAACTTATAATACTATAGGTGACAGCATATCATTACAAACATGAATAAGATATATATTTCCCTAACTAGAATATCATGTTTTAGTAAATAAAATAACCTAGCTATAGAAGAAAGATATTATTTATCCTTCAAGAATTTCATCTCTTCATTTAATAAGAAAAATTGTGTAAATTATAAGGAAGATAAAGAAAATTCATATCTCCAAGTTGAATCTATTTTAATGGCTGGAAACCCTGCACACTCAAACACACAACATTAACAAGTACATAGATAGTTCTTACCTCAGTTCAGATAACTGAATAACTTGGGAACTGTTATAATAATCAACCCATAGTATTTACCCACTTAGACATTATTTCATTTATTTTGTCTTATTTGCCTAGTCCATGAGTCCCACCATGTGCAAGTTGTCAATTGCCTATCCATAGAGGTCAAACATGACATTATTGACTCATGGAGCACTTGGGAAAGTCCTGGGAATCAAATCTGCTTTATTCCTGGCCTCCTAGGTGCCCTTCTGCTTTTTCTGCTTTATTGCCTGCTTTTTCAGTGTTTTAAGGCACATAGGAAAGCAAGACTAGGTGAGGTGAATCAGCTTTGTTGCCTCTTCCTCCTCCACTCTTAACTCCATGCAAAAGCATGTATGAGCTGCCATTTGACCACTCTTTAGCTTGCCCATGCGCCCTTGCTAATTCGTGGGGTCCTTGATAGATTTGGGATCAGCTTTTTACTCCTATGGGGGATTTGCCTATTTTGGGTAAGCCTGCTTTATGCTAGATTTGGATGCTTCCTTATGCATTCAATTTGATCATGTATTCTATATATTCAGCAGCCTGTGTTATTACAGGTTTGGCTATTGTACACTCAGTTAATATAATTTTGTGTTACAGCTCCATATTCAGTCTCCATTGTTGATAATTTGCATGATCAATTGTTAATTGCTATGAGTGAAATTAATCTACTGCAGGCCTGAATTTATACATGGTATCAGAGCCATTGTAGGTTGTTACTCTCCTCCAAAAAAAATTTTGCAGGTTCGACATCAAGACTGGGAGCCTTCTACTGATAGCCGGGACAGATTTTCTAAAGCTATGGATTCACAGAAAACTATCCTCACTCCTTTCAACTTTTATGAATGGAAAGCAGAGATGGATATATTGTTGAGAGAGAAAGGCCTCTACAGGGTGACTATGGCTACAGAAGCAGAGCCCAATGCTGCTGCAGAGAAGATCAAATGGCACAATCGAAGAGATGAGGCTTATGGCCTCCTATGTCTCAGTATTTCCCGAGACCTCCTTTTCCATCTCGATGGATTGAATTCACCGGATCAAGTATGGGAGAAACTTTTTGAACTCTTTGGAAAGACAGATGAGATGAGGGGACACCAAATCAAAAATGAATTGATTTCCCTGAGTCCCAGTAATTTTGAATCCCTGCAGCTATATTTCTCCAAGTTCAAAGCACTAGTTTTGCAGCTGAAACAGTGTGGTATTGAAAAGAAAGATGAGCAGCTCATATTGTCCATCCTCTCAAAGCTAGGGCATGATTACTCAGTCTTTGTTTTGACCTTCTATGCCACAAAACTCATAGCTCAAACCTGGAAGATGCCTAGCCTTACAGATTTCATGGAATCTCTCACACAGGAACAAGACAAGCTGGTGATGATGGGCACCATCAAACCTTCCAAAGACCAAGCTCTGGTTGCTGGAGATTCGAAGGTGGATTCAAAAAGCAAGAAGAAAGCTAAAAAGCCACCTGAGAAAGGAAGAGACCAGAAGCAGTCTCCAGAGGATCAACAAGGTCCCAAGAAAAATACCCAGAAGAAGAAAAACAAAGGTGATATGAACAAGTGCTCATACTGCAATAAGGGCAAT